>BRDA01027878.1:2445-28702 GCA_036984385.1 Crenuchus spilurus | reverse complement strand
ATGATGACTTCCTTAAGTGTTTCTTCCTGCTGCTTTGACATATTTTTCTGCTTCCACATGATATTTTGATCTCTTCTCCTTACAAACACAAATTTAGTACTTTTTGACTTACCACTTTGACATACGAGAAGGTCAACCCTTGTTTCAAGGAGCAATAAGTGATAAATATTTTAAATATATTTAAGAAAAAGCTGAGAAACTGAGAGAATCTACTTATAAGCACATTTGTCAGTTGAAACCCAGACACATGCATGCATACAGTTACGGCCATCTCCTCCTTTTTTTTGCTAATTGTGTCTACACAAAAGGGTATTGGGAGGACAGGTACACATGTCGTATGTCATAGAGACAGCAGGGGGCTTTTCAAGTGCAAAGTGACCCTTTTTGGCCTTCTCTTAACTGTCTTTTCACACTCCAGCTCTAATGACTTGCTGCTTGCTCCTAGAGCCCCAACAAATGCACATAAACACCAAATGAAACTGCATTTGGGCCACAGTCCAACATGGCTCATAATTTTATGTTTGAGAAAGTCACAAACTGCGTAATCACTCCCTGGACACTAATACAGCAAACAGCCGAACATCTTAGAGGTTCTAAATGCTCCTCTGTGGTCCATTGCACACTCAATACTGTTTCACAAATAGGTTTAAAACAGCACTTTTAAAGCTATAACCATGGGACAAGTGGATCTGACATTATGCTCCTAAAGGGACCATGTACTAAAGCTTTTAGTTTAGAATTATTTCTTTCCTTTACGTGTAATATTCAAATTGTGAAATTACACATTTCATGATATATTGGTTTTGTAATGGATTGAATTTACATTTAACTAATTTCTGTTTCAACAGGTTTAATTGTGTACTCTAGGTGATAGTGTCAGTTGTCCTGACGAAGGCATGAATAGGCCACAAGGTATGCCATGGTCAAATTAAGATTTTTTTTTCTAAAGCTACAACCATAGGACAAGTGGATCTGTGTCATTATGCCCTTTAAGGGACCACTCATTTTGGAAATCACTATCGCTCTACAAATCAAAATATTTATCTTTTGGATTGCACATGGATCATCTTATTTTTACATTTTTTTCTTTGAATGCATAGATTCAGAACACTTTGACTGGAGTGGCCAGAGTTACAATGGAGTGGCTTGAGAAACACTTGCAGGTAATTAAAATAGGTGATGCAGTTTACATAACACAATATGTAACACTACTGCTGCAGACTTTATCCGCTATCCACTAAACACTTTTTACGCTATCACGCTACCACTCATATTTTTGGAGTTACCTATTACACTGGATGATTTCATAACAAAACACATTTATATTACAGATTTACAATTGCTTCTATAGTACAAGCCACAATTTTTTGCTCACTTTATTTTGTACAAGGTATCATGAGATGTAAGAATATGGTAGATACATGCTATCATTAGCACTTACAGTGAGGAAAATTGGTAAAACTTTATAATAACTTTCATTAATTGTTCATTAACTAATGATTAACTATGAACAAATCATTAGTTCTTCAGAATTTCATTAAAAAATGATTTGTTAACATTTACAAAAATGAATACAATCATTAGTAACTACATGAACTGTCATTTATAAACATTTGTTCATATTCTCATTAAATTATTTGTTCAAATTCTCATTCTTCAATTCCAACTGTGAAGCATGGGGGTGGAAACCATACTTTTGGGTGCTTTTCTGGAATGGGGACAAGACAACTGCACCGTACTGAAGGGAGGATGGATGAGGTCATGTATTGCAAGATTTTGGCCAACAACCTCCTTCCCTCAGTAAGAGCATTGAAGATGACAATGTCCCATAAATCACAGTAAGGGCAACTAAGGAGGGGCTCTTTAAGACGCATTTCAAGGTCCTGGAGTGGCCAAACCAGTCTCCAGACCTGAACTCAATAGAAGATCTTTGGGGGGAGCTGAAACTCAATGTTTCCCAGCGACAGCCCCGAAACCTGAAAGATCTGGAGAAGATCTGTATGGAGGAGTGGCTAAAATCCCTGCTGCAGTGTGTGCAAACTTGGTCAAGAACTACAGGAAACATCTGACCTCTGTAATTGCAAACAAAGGTTTCTGTACCAAATATTACATTCTGAGTTTCTATTGTATCAGATTCTTATTTCATGCAATAAAATGCAAATTATTTAAAAATCACAAATTTTTTTAGATTCTGTCTTTCACAGTTGAAGTATACTTACAATAAAATTACAGACCTCTCCATTCTTTGTAGGTGGGAAAACTTGCAGTGTATCAAATACTTATTTACCCATTTCTCTAATGTTGAACAAGAAAATTGTCATTTTCAAAGACATACTCTAGATGAAAAACATTTGCACACTAATTCTAATAATTAACAGTGCTTATTGAAAATGTTTTTGGACCAATATGTACAGTGGTGCTTGAAAGTTAGTGAACCCTTTAATATTTTCTATATTTCTGCATACATACAACCTTAAACATCATCACACAAGTCCTAAAAGTAGATAAAGAGAACCCAGTTAAACAAATGAGACAAAAATATTATACTTGTTCATTTATTTATTGAGGAAAATGATCCAATCTTACATATTTGTGAGAGGCAAAAGTATGTGAACCTCTATGATTAGCAGTTAATATGAAAATAAAATTAGTCATTTGTTTTCAATCAATGGGATGACAATCAAGTGTGAGTGGGCATCCTGTTTATTTACAGAAGAGGGACCTATCAAAATCTGCTCTTCACAACACGTTTGTGGAAGTGTATCATGACATTAACAAAGGAGATTTCTGAGGACCTCAGAAAAAGAGTTGTTGATGCTCATTAGGCTGGAAAAGGTAACAAAACCATCTCTAAAGATTTTGGACTCCACCAATCCACAGTCAGACAGATTGTGTACAAATGGATGAAATTCAACACCATTGTTACGTTCCTCAAGAGTGGTCGACCAACAAAGATCACTCTAAGAGCAAGGCATGTAAGGCTGGTAAGGTAACAAAGGACCCGAGTGTAACTTCTAAGCAACTGAAGGCCTCTCTCAAATTGGCCAACAGGACACTGAATAACAATGGTGTGAATGGCAGGGTTACTACAGATCATGTGGACAAGCCAGAAGCCTAATGGAAAAAAGTTTTGTGTACAGATGAGACCAAAACATAACTTTTTGGTTTAAATGAAAAGCACTATGTTTGGAGAAAGGAAATACAGGTAGTCCTCGATTCACGACGTTGATCCATTCCTACATCGCGTCGTAAACTGAATTTCGTGTAAGTCGGCACATACGTACATACTGTACATAAATAACATACTGTAAGCACTTATCCTATCCTAACACCTATCTTAACACAGTAATTATCAAAAAACACATATAAAATATGTTTAATAATGAAATGAAACAGCCGCATAACCGTGTATTCTTCCGCCACGCACACCAAACATGAAACAAGGCTTTATACAGTAAATGGGAGATGTGTCGTAACCACGAAACAAAGTAACTCGGGGACGACGTAACCGGGGACTACCTGTAGACCTTTCTCACAATCTGTGAAATATGGTGGAGGTAGAATCATAGTTTGGTTTTGCATGTTTATGGTGGTGGTACTATCACGGTTTGGTTTTGCATGTTTTGCTGCATCTGGGCCAGGACAGTTTGCCATCATTGATGGAACAATGAATTCTGAATTATATCGGAGAATTCTGAAAGGAAATGCCAGGACATTCATCAGTGAACGGAATCTCAAAAGAAGGTGGGTCATGCAGAAAGGCAGCGGTTAAATGTTGGTCATGGTTAAATGGTTAACAAAGTTACCAGAAATGTTTAGTTGCACTTATTGCTTATATCACTTATATCACACGAAATACTGAAAGCTAATGTTCACATACTTTTACCACTTACAAATATGTCACATTGAATCATTTTCTTCAATAAATAAATGATGAAGTTAAATATTTTTGTCTCATTTGTTTAACTGGGTTCTCTTTATCTACTTTTAGGACTTTTTAGGACTTGTTTATTTATGCAGAAATATAGAACATTCTAAAGGGTTCACAAATGTTCAACCACCACTGTATTATTCTAGTAATTAGTAGTGTTACTGAGGTTTTTAATGGATTAATATCTCCTGTTCTAGTGTATCTGTAATATTCCTATGGACCAGCTACATTTCTGGTGGAGACTATACAGCTGTACTAGCATATATAAGTTCACTGTCAACAGCTTGTGGGAGACACTGAAACTGTGGTCACACTGTCCTACCTCACCTTTGTACCACAGAAGAGTCTGGAGCAGCAGCATTTGTGGATTTAGTTTTCAAACAGCTACAAAAATACTTTTCTCCTAAAATAGAAGTATGAGCTGACAAAGAAAATTCTATATAATCCCCTGTCATGTATTACATTATATTATTAACAAAATAGTGCCAGGATTTGAGCTCCTTCTTAAGTACTTTTTTGATGGCCACAAAAAATATGTTATGTTCATCATTAACTCTTACTCAGCAGGTCTCTTTACAGTATGTAATATTCACATTTAATTTAAGTCATGAATAAGTCTCACTTTCTTCCCAGTACTAACCTCCAATTAGACATTCTTTTCCAGCCCTCCTTCAGCCTCTTTCTCACAGTCTAACAACACACTATTTATAACTACAATGGTCAGTCTGCTTTATGTAATAATCTCTTCAACTTACTTGCCTTCTACATTGCTTCACACTCTTCATTCGGCCCTTTCACAAAATCCCAGAACGCACCGCGCAACCGGCAACATCCCGTTCACCATTTTCTCTTGTTTGTCTGTGCCAGATACGTTACATAAACTGTTTACAACTTTATTTGGTAACTAAATACTTACGTGATATCTATTAGCTTTTGTAACTATATGTAGATAATATGTATTTTGATATTAAACATCATATCTTGTTGTGTCAACTTGTATTTTCAATTTATGCAGTGGGTTTTTAGTGTAAACACGTTGTTGCAAGCTATCAATATTAAGCTACACTATCATGCACAATAATTTGTGGTACACATTTTTTATGAAAATAGCCAAAAATTAATTCATCTGGTGGATAGCCCTACAAATGTCACATTATGAAATAGTACATAAGCCACGCCTAGGCTAGGGCCCTGCATGGCCTAATCAAGCCAGCCAGTGTATGTTTATATCATTAGAGGCCTATTTACTTATCAGTGCAGTATATATTTCGGTATATAATTAGGGTAGAATAAAATAATATTTGCAGTAACCTACCTCCAACAAAATGATCAGAACACACGCTGTCATAGTCAGTTGCTGACCAGTTTTCACGCCTGATGGAATCTTCCCAGGTTTCCTTAATGTGGTATCTTTAGGAAACCTTTAGTACGATCTTTTCTGTTGCTGTTGTCTGCCTAGCCCTTGCCAATTACTGCATTGTACACAACATCTACAACCCTGATTTATAGGCTTGTTTCTATGTATTTTAAACTCTCCTGCTGACACATTCACTGCTGCCATTATGTAAACAACTACATCGGATGTTGCCGTTCGCGCATAGAATTGTGGGATTGTGAATAGGGCGAATGTCCATCTTCAGGCTGAGAAACTGAGGAATATGAAAGTGTTAGTGAAATATTTACTGACATTAACTTACTGTAGACACTAACAATAGCTAATACTGTTGCGAAATACTATCAAAGAGAAATATAAAAATATAATATAAAGAGCTCTTATAATATTAATGCCTCTTTTGGCTTATTCATTAGCATTTCTGTAGTGTTTCTAATCACAGCTGTTGTCAGTTGACTGATGTTACGTCACCTCCTCTTTAACGGTTCCTCAGGTTAGCTAACAAGTTAACTGAGTAAAATAATAATAAAAAAGCTATATTGACCATAAATGCCACAAATTCCTATAGTATGTAGGTACATTTAATGTATAACTACTTACAATGTTACTCTGCCCTTCGTATATCCTAAATATCTCATATAAATTAAATATGTTTGTTTTAGTGAACTTTTAGCCGAAATCTTCAACAACAACTTCCAACAGCTGCTCACTGACGTCACGTACTGCAACTAAAGCAGCGCCTAAGACCTGATTGGCTTGGGACATTATAGCAGGCCATTTTAACATTTAATTCGATTCACCACACTTACATTCCAGGGCCCGTATGTATCAAACTTCTTTTCTTTTGGAATTTTGGACTTAAGTGCTGAGAAATTCTTAGATTTGCTCCTAATCACCGAGTTAAGTGTAAGTGCCAGTTATCAAAACTCTGAAGTCTAAGAATCACTCTTACTCTCCCGAAAAGTTAAGACTGCTCCAGAGGTCTCTTAAGTTGTTAAGAGTCGCCACCGGGGGTCAGAGATGGCACTGAGAAGACAGAGACGCGTGCGAACCTTCCAAGAGCGAAAGAATGTTTTTGAATGTTTGATGACTTTCAGTTAATTAAACGAAATATAAATTTGAAGTGATAATTAGCATCGCAGTGTTTGTGTGAAAATGTGAATAAATGACTAATAAAAACTTGCCTTTGAGATTAAATGCACATGACAAATTGTTTAATCAGCTTGGAACCTGTTAAAATTTGTCACCAACAAATAAATGATTGCAACAACATGAAGTCTTGTTTTTATTCTGATTATTTATTAACAACGTGAATACAGTTTTATTTCAGACATTCTTCACAAAAATAATAATTGCACCATTCTTAAGTTAAATGTGAAAGTATTTCAACATTTTTAAAACTTTGATCTTTACATTTCTCAGGAAATAATCTTAAACTTGAAATCCGATGCATTGATTGGTTCCTGCCATCCCAGAATCAGCTTTGCGGCACTGACAGGTGTCGTAAATTAGCTCTTAGACTGACACTTAAGAATTACTCCTACACTTCGCTTAAAGTGAGACTGAGAGGCTTAATAAATAATTTTTAGTCTCAGCTTTTAACTAAGAATAATTTTAGACTTAAGTCCATTCTTAGCAGCATTCTTAGGAGAAATTTTAAGAAGTTTGATAAATACGGGCCCAGATATCTGAAATTGATTTATGACTAGACGTATTAGTAAATTAAGATATCTCTAATTATATTTTGACTAGACAAAATACCTATTTGAGATATCTCTAATTACATTCTGACTAGTCGAAATGATGTCAGATTTACCATTGATTTGTATGGCGCCTTCAATTTAAGATATCTTCAATGAATTAATGACTATTTGAAACTCACATTTCAGATATCTACAAATAAATTATGACTAGTCATAAAGTTAATTCAAGATATCTTGTTTTTTTATTTTGACATATTTGTCATAATTCTAGTTAAAGATATCTTAAATGACACCATATTTCAAGATATCTTAAATGCATTTTTAGATAGGCGATAAATAGTTCTGACTAGTGAAAATTGAATTCTAGATATCTTGAAAGCAAATAATGACTAGGCAAAGATAAATTTAAGATATCTACAATTGTAATTTTGACTAGTCAAAATTCCATTTAAGATATCTCCAAATGAATTAGAGATATCTTGAATTAGATGACTTTTCTATTTAAGATATCTTAAATTAACATTCTGACTAGTCAGAATGACATTTGAGATATCTTGAATTAGTATTCTGTCTAGTCAAAACGTCACTGATTTACGTAGCATTTTGGCAGAAAGTTTATAATGCATTTTGGTCCGCAATGTCAGGTAAGTCCAGCTCAAATTCTCGTGTTTTTAACACGAATTTAGGTGCTGCAGCTCGTGCTCAACATGAATGAAGAAATACGGATGATTCATTCTCTATACTGTGACATTTTTTGTACAATTTTGTCCAGAATGGCCAGCGCCATTGCAGCCACCTGAGATTCCACACTACAGGCAATTGTTTGGACAGCTACAGGGTTGCCAGGTCCAACAAAAATATCCAGCCCAAAGTCAGTCTAAAACCCGCCCTTCAGTAGCTTACATTAACCCAAAATATATGTCTGTCACACATTTGAAGCAAATGGCAAAACAGCTATGAGTGAACAACTTAGTATTTTCTTTATAAGGAATTTATTATCAATCCATCAAACCTTTTTCTTTTTCCCAGTCCTTGCAATACCGCATCTCGTATTTCCCCATTTACCTGGCATATTAGCTAGTGACTGTTTTCTCTTCACCTTCTGTCTGTCTGTCTGTCTCTCTCTCTCTCTCTCTCTATCTCCTTTTCAGGCTATCTTTCCTTATAGTGTTAGTGTTTGTGTTTCAATCAAGCCCAATTTGACGTGAAAACCGTGAACCTGGCAACTCTGGACAGCTCAGTGCAGCACATAAGGGGTTACACGCAATCGTTTAATTCAGATATCTGAAAATGTCATTTTGACTAGTCATAATTACGTTTGAGATATCTTGAATTGTAATTACGGATGTGTGACCCGTCAAATGACGAATCTGGTGACGTAATTTGAGATATCTTTAAAGGAATTTTGTGTAGTCAAAATGTAATTGAAGATATCTTGAATTATTGTTCTTACTAGTCAGAATGTAATTGCAGATATCTTAAATTACCATTCTGGATAGTCAAAATGTGGTTTTGTCTAGTCATAATTATGTCTGAGATATCTTAAATGTAATTACGAATAGTCAGACAAACGGATTAAATGTTAAAACGGCCTGATATAGGGACATTGCTGCATTTCACCTGTTCAATATTTAAAATCAGCAGCTCTGCTGTGTCTGATCCACTCATACCAGCACAACACATACTAACACCAGGGGCACCATCGGGGGGTGGGGGGGTGCCCAGGTGGGTCACGGTCACCCCTATAAAATCCTGGCTACCCCAAGTGCCCACCCCCCACGGAGAATTAACTTGCATTATGTTTTTATCAAGTTGCACATGTATAATGTCCTGCATAATATGCTTCTATCGGATATTTATTATATTAGAGTGCATAATTTATATATTTAAAATAATTCATGATGTGAAAGAAAAATAATAACTGCAGGAAGCCCGTTGCTGTATCACCTGACCCCGCCCCCTGATGGTGGTACACAACATTAACATTAGGCAGCAGCCATGTGTAGCGTTGTAGGTCTGGTGCTTCACTGGAAGCCTGAGAGGTCACCAAATTACTAACAGGTAAGTCATACAATACTTAGTTAGAGTAAAAGATATAAAATATATTCTCACAATCGGTAAACGGGTTTTTTTTTTGCCATATTAAATTAGCTAGCGTTAGCTAATAGCGTTAGCATAAGCGCTATGATTACCCACTGTGCTGTGTAATTTGCAGACGATGAAGAGAAAGTCCACATGTATTTTTCCTTTAAGAGGAAATGTAGTGCTGGAGAGGAAAATGTTGACATCATTGATGATGAAGAGAGAGAGAGAGAGAGAGAGAGACAGAGAGAGAGAGAGAGAGAGAGAGAGAGAGATCAGATGCAGAAATACTGGACAGGCTGTAATAGTACAGTGCAGGTCAGACAACAGCTTTGGACCAAAATGCAGGAAGGGCAGCAACAACCCTCCCAGAAGATGCCAGGCAAGGCAGGACTCAGCTGAAGCTATAATTATAGTTAGAACCCCTAACAAGGAAATGTTATCTGTATAAATGTAGAGTAATAGCACATCTACCACTGAGCTATAAATCATGACAAAATCCAATAAAGCCTTATATATTAATAGTCTGAATAAAAGTGTTTATTGGCCTATATTACACGTAATCTGTAATTACTATGGAGAGAGGCTAGCTACTTCTTCTTCTTCTTCTTCTTCTTACTATTATTATTATAGAATGAGGTATGACTGATTTATCCTCCTGTTGTTTTGTCCTAGATGTATCTCAGTGAAGAGCAGAGTGGCACAAACAGCCACATATGAAGCATTTTCCATGGACTCTTCACAGAAACATAGGACGTGGCTTCATAAGAGTGGTACAGTACCCATAGATGACATGTAAGACATGGCTTACAATGCATACATTTACAAAATGACACAGCAACAGAACAATAAAGCTGTATTTAAAATATTTGGAGGCCTCTGTGTGATTTTTAAAAATTGAGTAGGCTTGTTCCCATTAAATAATGTATTCTTTACTATTAATGTACTTCTACCATTTTAAGCTGTAATATTGGTCTTTTTAAGAAATAGTTTAACTATTTGAAAAACAATGAATCACCTAATACATGTGTATATACAGATACATAAAACAATAAAACAGAATTGTTGTACAGTAAAATGATAATTGTACCATATTAGTCTATAGACAGCAGAAAATTTGTAACATTAACTGTAAAATCAGAAACCCAAGTATATCAGTATGCAGTTCCTTAACTCTCGTATTGACTAGTCTATATACCGCAGTAGCATAACAGAATTCATAAAAGTCACTTATGACTTAAGAGTTAGTGTGCCACCCCAAACTTTTCAGTGGCCCCATTTGGCCACCCCTATAAAAATTGTCTGGTGGCGCCACAGACTAACACACCACCACCCACAATAATTTCTGCTCTGTGGAGATTCTGATCACTGAAGAACAGGTGAGATGAGGATAACAAAGTATACAGAGAAACAGATAAACTACAGTCTGTAATTGTAGAACTACAAAGTGCACCTGTACGAACAGTGAAGATAACATGGACGAGTACAGATACAAGGTTAGTGCAGAGTGAGTGTACAATGATAATGAAGAGCTCTTCTAACATTATTCTCATTAAAAAGCCCTGAGCTACCTAACCTCTATTCACCACCAGAGGTCAGTGTATCATCATAAATACCTACTGAACCTAATAATTACAGCCAGAGCACTTGATTTTACATTAGTTAATCTTAGCTTGCTTCAGATCAACGTTTTAGAAATTTCCACAGCTTACAGGACACGTGTCAAAGTGAAAAAAGGTACAAACATTTATTATTTTTTTTTAAAAAAAGGAAATATTTAATATTGTCAAGAAGTAAAACAGTTACAGTAAAAGAAATATGAGGTTCCCTCCTCACCTGCATCAGTTAAATATAATGTAAAAAACCAATGGATTGTTCTATATATGAGAATAGTCATATTTAGACATTTAAAACTCCCAAGGTATGTTAACTACATACTAACCATAGTTCACAATAAAAATGGAACAAGTTTATGCAGAGTCAATGTTAGCATTTTTTTTTTTTAGCAAACTGTTCATTATTAATTTTGTCATCTAAGTATATCAGTGCTTTGATATTGGTCACAATGGGCTTTTATTGATTAGTAAAATACTAGCAGATTAAATCAAGATCAAGCTATAGATGTGAATATGACATTCAAGACAGGCAAAATGTAATAGCCGCTAATCCACAAGTCAGAACTCCATTAAAATGACAAAGGCAGACACAATATTTCCACTTTATATAGAGGAGTTGTTTGGAAATGGAAAATTAAACCTCATCTGAGCATTTTATTTACAAGGAAAACAGAAAAGGAGAAACCACCTTTAGCAATCTGGTTTCAACCATAAATAATAACCTGGACACATGTGCATAGTTCTTTCCTCTTCACTGTTCTTACTAACCAAATGGGAAATGGGGGGAAAAGGCCTTTACAACATGAAATCAAGTTTGTCATTTAAAGTTTCTTCACAATCTTTAGAGGATATTTCTTAACAATTTCACTACATTTGGAGGCACATTCACCAATCAAATCTCTACATGTGTTTCAGAATTTGGTGGAGAAAATGGAAAAAAGGCACACTCAATGCAAACCAAACTCTTTTGTTTAAAGTGCATGTACCGCAGTATTATTGTCATAACTGGGCAGCTTTACCTTTAAACATTCAAGTCACTGCTGGTGAAGTTTTGGACACAGAACAGAAAGCACAATGATACTCATCAAACATCACTAGAACAAATCTTGTTTTGGAGACTGTGGCATCATCACTTCAATGGCCTTGACTACAGACAATATATTGCATGCAGTAATCGAGAAGTAAAACAAAAGGAGGAAAATGTATTAGTGTTTAAGCTGCTACCATTTCTCCAAAACAGAAAACATTTTCCGCCATCCGGGGCTCAGCCTGAGATGAGATTTTGCCCTGTTAAATACTAATCAAATCAGAAAGAGGATGAAATCTATGTTGCACAAGATATTTTAATATATGATTTTATATACAGAAGTAATTAATTCACATAAGAAAACTTCACACTGGACTTCAGACACCTTGGATTCTGTGTCTTAGTCTAGGTAAGACACTGCTGATGTTGTCTCTGGTTCAGGAGTGGTCTGATATTAGGAATGCGGCAGTTCTAGCCCGAGAGTTTGAATAGTAATTTAGTCATACTGATCAGCAAAAAAGCGTGTCATTTTATGTGTAATGACCATACATCATGTGGAAGATAATGCCACACACATATTTATCTGGTTATACATGACATACATTTGTCTGGCCTTGAATGCAATCCATCTAACACAATATTATGTATATTTTTAAATTCTTGACAAAAAAACAAACAAAAAAATAAGCATATTTAACTTTTGTGCAAAATAGATTTTAGTGCAAATGAGAAACTTTTCACACAAGGACATTAAAAAAATAAATACATTTTAAAGCTTATGAAATTAAGATTTTGCTATACTACAGCCAAACTTCTGAATAATATTTCAGGTTTTATTAAAACAAATGAGAAAAATGAAACAAAGAAAAATATTTATATACAATTTTTTCAGCTGTTTTTTTTGTGATATAGAACATAACTACCATGAAAGAATCAGTTTTATTTCTCTGATTCACTGCTTTGTTCTTTCTAACTCCTCTCACACTCTTCATTGAGTCTCTAGCACCCTCCACCACTGTTGCTCAGTCTCCCTCACTTGTAGACCTGGAGCACCCTTTTATTTTTGAATGGTGTGCTAAAAGGTGGCAAATCAATGTATAAATGGGACATATGGAAAAAAAACCTCAATTTTGCACACAAAATATATGTCTCCAAACCACAAACTGTGAAATAAGACAACCCAGTCAGTTTTGTGTGGGTACCAAGTCTGAACACGTTAAATGTGGCTTCTCTTACTACAGCCCGTCTGAGTAATTCTATCCACTGCTTGAGAAATATGCAATGCCATTTTGATTTAGTGAGGCAGAGTGAGTGATATTTTAGGCTTTTTCAACTTAACACAGCTGTACTTGTGTGGCTTTTGTTGCCATTACAAAGTAACAGCTAAACAGGTAACCAAAGTAAGCCTCTCTTTCCTTGCTCTCTTACATCAACTTAGCTTAGCTTCGCTTAGGTTAACTTAGCTCTTATCCAAGCTCTTTCCTTTCAGTAACTACTGTCCTGCAACCCAAACTTATCTACAAACTTTAGGGGTGACTAAAGACTACCATTAATGGCATATACTATGGCTGCAGCAAAGTGCTGTTACTTCTCTCCACACTGGGAGAGACTCACTTCCCACAACAAATCTGACCGAGTCACAAACACAGCTGCAGATAGGCTGTTGTAACATTGTTCAGTAAAGCACTGGAGACTGAATTTAGCACAAGATAAAAACGTAGTACAGAAAAATAAGTAGCTTACATGACAAATTCACTTGATGTCAGAACAATACACCCTCCTTGCAGGTGGATAATGTTCCCTGATGCACATACAGATCATCAACAACTTCATGACCAAAGTAAACAATCAAAAATAATTTTTTGTCTTATTATTTAGTAATAGATTACATTGCTTGTCATGTACTTGTACATGTGCTATTTTGTACCAAGCATTATCACAATTTCTAAGTAAATTTCAAGCCTGTCATTCTCATCATTCTCAGCTGTTAACCGTTATCCATGCTGCAGTGTCTTTAAGCACTTTGTTTACAAATATATGAATCTGTTCTATATTAGGCGGCACGGTGGCTTAGTGGTTAGCACGTTCGCCTCTCAGCGCTGAGGTCTTGGGTTCGAGTCCACATCTGAGCGGAGTTTCCATGTTCTTCCCATGTCTGCGTGGGTTTCCTCCGGGGACTCCGGTTTCCTCCCACAGTCCAAAAACATGGAGGTCAGGTGAATTGGGTACTCTAAATTGTCCGTAAGTGTGTGTGTGTGCGTGCATATGTGTACACCCAGTGATGGATTGGCGCCCTGTCCTGGGCTTGGTTGAATAGTGTAATGCGCCCTGCGCCCAGTGAGGAGGTAGGGGACTAACCGCGACCCTGATAAGGATTAAGCGGGTGGGATAATGAATGAATGACTGAATGTTATATATGAATTAATATAATCATTACGGGATTGCTTACCTCCATAGACATAGGTTGGGAATGAAAGAGCTCAGAGAGGAACAGATGAGGATGAACAGAAGCCAAAGACAGGAAAGTGTTTAGGCACGTGGCACAAATGAGTCAAAAACAAACAAACCAACAAACAAACAAAAAACTCAAGAACATAGCTTGAATGGGATGCACAGTGGCCAAACATTCAAGGCTTGTTTGTACCATATTTCAAATTAGTTTCAGATACAAAATTACAGTGTAAATTAAATTAATTAAAATATATCAATTAAATATAGTATACATATATAATGAATGAACTTCCCGCCACAGAGCAGACAGATTGTGCTTATTGCTCTGGGTTATTTAAATATTAAAAATATGAACAAATTAAAATCAACATTTTTTCAAAGGTTTTAAAAGAACAGTTCACCCAAAAATTACATTTACAAATTAACCCAGATGTAGTCAATCAGACAAATGCTGCTTCTTCAGTTTAGAACTGCAACTGGCTGACAAACACTCATTAGTCACCTAACTTAACACAGTCATCAAAATACATCAGCAAAACTTTTCTCATCCCACATAAACTGCATCCAAATCTTAAGGTCTCAGACTCGTCAGTGTGGTTTTGAACACAGTATGCGTTTCTGTGAACTACAGCATTTAATAAAACATCACAGCTACAGGCAGCTGCTTCTGGCAACAGTAGGGATGCCAATTTTTGATCAGAATTCTCTGTACATTGGTGTTTGAATGTTTGTGGACACTTTAGAATTGTCTATATTTCTGCATAAATATGACCTAAAACATCATCAGATTTTCACACAAGTACTAAAAGTAGATAAAGAAAACAGTTAAACAAATGAGACACAAATATTATACTTGGTCATTTATTTATTGAGGAAAATGATCCAATATGACATATTTGTGAGTGTTAAAAGTATGTGAACCTTTGCTTTCAGTATCTGTTGTGACCCCCTTTACAGCAATAACTGTAACTAAACGTCTCTGGTAACTGTTCTGTAAACGTTCTTTGGTAGAACGACTTGTGTGTTTAGGGTCGTTGTCTTGCTGCGTGACCCACCTTCTCTTGAGATTCAGTTCATGGACAGATGTCCTGACATTTTCTTTAGAATTCTCTGATATTATTTAGAATTCATTGTTCAATCAATGATGGCAAGCTGTCCTGACCCAGATGCAGCAAAACAGGCCCAAACCATGATACCACCACCACATTTCACAGATGGGATAAGGTTCTTATGCTGGAATGCAGTGTTTTCCTTTCTCCAAACATAACAATTTTCATTAAATCATAAATTAAATAAAACAGGGTGCCCACTCACACCTGATTGTCATCCCATTGATTGAAAACCGACTCTAATTTCACCTTAAAATGCACTGCTAATACTAGAATTTCACTTACTTTTGCCTCTCACAAATATGTCATATTGGATCCTTTTCCTCAATAAATAAATGAGAAAGTATAATATTTTGTCTCATTTGTTTAATTGGGTTCTCTTGATCTACTTTTAGGACTTTTGTGAAAATCGTATGGGTTCAAAAGCACCACTATATTCCCTCATGGCTCTAATTCTAAACTAAAGAAGCAACATTTGAACTTGAAACGTGCTTTGGCTGATGGACAACATTTGAAACACCTGGGAAATGTGATTTTGAATGAGCCATTACTTTAAACATGAGAGGACAGTCTAAACGACAGTAGACAGTAGGAGTAACGGAGAAGGAAAATGAGCAAAAGTCTGGACTGATCACTCACTGGAACTTCTACACTTACCCTATCACCATTTATTGACCATTTCCATTTAAACTGTTAAAAATGAAGAAAAATCTAAAACTAACCTTGAATTAAGTGAGTTATTGAGTGTATGTAGTATGGTTTCTATCAGTGTCATAATCATGTACGTTAGGATTACTACAAAAAACATTAAATACATGAGTAATATAAGAATGTCTGCATAAATATAACATCATTTGTGTGCTTCCACTGATTTAAACAGTTATGAGTCATACACATACCCAAGACAATGCTGGTTTAAAAGACAGTACTTTGGAAGGCCCAGTCCTAATTGTACATGCAACGATAAAAAGTGCAGGTCATACTATATCAGTTATCAAACTTCAACAAAAAAAGAAATAATTTTAATAATATGTCAAAATGGGGGAATTTTGGAATTGAATAGCAAATATGTTGCAAAGCTTCAGTATCAGGCAGGCAAAGCCTGCACATGTACACAGTAACATTTTTAAAAGGTGAGTAAATTCTACCAGTGTGTCAGAAATGACTGAGTATTCAGGAATTAACCATTTAAAAAAAACCCTCCCTTTGCCACCTGACCTGGCCAGACTTCCTGTCAGCCATCATCACTGGAGTTGTCTGAATCATCCCAGTCCACCTCCTCCCAGGATGCTTTGGCTCTCTGCTCCCAGCTTTGGGCATGGGCCAGGGTGTATCGGGGCACAAGCGCCACACAGGCCGATAGGCCGGACACACGGTCATCCAGAGACATACCATTCTGCCAGATGTCCTCCTCGGGGTCGTAGATGTGCACGTACTTCATGCGGCTGCCTTTGTCATGCGACCTCCCACCCAGTATGTAGATCCGGCCATCCAAAACAGCTATGCCAGGCTCTCCATGGCCGGCAGGGAGTGGGCACACGACTGACCACACATCTGCTGTTGGATTATAGCATGCCACCTAGAAGCATCAGCAGAATAATGTGATCACAGAACAATTTATTTGAACTATTTCAAGCTGATGCCTGTTGCTAACATACTGTTTTCCTACACTATTAGAAAATGAAGGAACCACTTAAAATACAACCATGTATATGTGAATGCATTTTTACATGAAACCCATAGATTTAGGATTTATTTTAAACATATTAGGTTATTACACATATTATCCATCCATCCAATTATCCATCCATCTGTCCATTCATCCATTTGAAAAGTGGTTAAATCTTGAAGCAGATAATGTATCAAGGAATTACTTTATATACATCATAAAATTCTAAAGTAAACAAATCTTGATACAGATGTGATAAGGAATTGCAATAATTATTATTTCTTTTTTTTATCATTCACATATTGACTTCTTTATGATCCCAGAAATTAAAATATTAAATAACACCCCAGGTGTCAAATTCATAATATTTAAATTTCCTTAGTGCATCTAAAAAATTAGAATATGGTAAAAAAGTTCATTTGTTTTCATAATGGAGCTCAAAAATGTAAACTGTTTTATATTTTATATCCATTGCATGTAAACATGTAAACATATTTCAACATTTTTCAAGCTTTGATTTTTATCAGTATGGCTTATGAAAATCAGAAATCCCAAATCTCACATTATTAGAATATTTAATTTGAGTTTGAGTAAATTTCAATTCAAAACATTTTTAAGTATTAAATTATGAACACAAACTTTTTCACAATATTACAATTTTTGGAGATGTACTAGTAAACTGTGTAAGTTATTACTAAATAACAAAATGTACTAATAAGACAAGTTAGTACTAATGTACTAATAAGACAACTACTTTTCAAATACTTTTCAAACAACAAATGTAATTCTGTCATAAAATAACATTTCAGTGGTATTATTGGCATTAACATTTTTTAGTCCTGTGGCTTTAACTGTGAACATGTGATTATTGAAACAGTACATACCCTGAGGACGTCCCGCCTGTATCCGCAACCATCATTGCTGCCTCCAATGACATAAGCTCGTCCATTCAGTGCTGCCATCCCATGCCAGGCACGTTCCACAGGGCCCTCTGAACACACACTCCAATCGTTATCCTGAGGGTCGTAGCAGTAGGTCTCCTTCAGATAAGCCATTCCGCGACGTCCACATGCAATGTAGATCTTTCCATCTATCACTGCTCCAGCATGAGCATATACCTACAGGAGGAGGGATTGGTTTGCTTATGTCAAAGCTGTTGCATAAGATGGATCATATTTTGCATACTAAGCTAATTTTAAGCAAAAGTTTGGCTTAAAAATCCAACATACATAATCTGCCCATCAAACAATCATCAACATTTAGCAACTACAGCTAAACATGGACAAAAACACATTGCATAGCCAAAAACATTATCTTGAAGTCTGAATACTGTCTGTATTTTTGTCAATTTTTAGAGATCTGCGCGTTTCAAAAACCACACAAATGTATTTTAGATATCTTCTTATGTATCTTATTACTTTGCCATGCTGTTTGTATGATTCTTATGGTTAGCAAATTAGCATTAAGGTGTGAACTAATGAAGCATTGACTGACATCAGATAGGCTAAGCTCACATGACTAACATGCAATTGCCAGATGTAGTTCTTCAATACCTCTCTTTTCAGCTTAGCTACATATTCCCAGATATTGGTTCGAGGGTCATAGCGTTCCACACAGTCCAACTCATTACTGTAGTCGCGACCTCCAATAGCATATATGTAGTTGCCCAACACACATACACAGTGGTCTGCATGCTGCTGCCGTAAGGTTTCGATATTACACCAGGAGTTGTGTCGAGGGTCATACCTGTTAAAGTGAGCCATATAACAAAACGTTATAACGTGACATAACTGACATAAATGGCTTTTTATATATAATCTCATGCAAATGTCTGGACATCCCTAGGAGTATCATCCCAGCACTGAAGATAGTAATGCCCTGCTTCTCTTTTCCAATTGGACGGCTTTCACTGACTAAACTGACAAATCCTGCTATATGAAATAAGCCCCTGATGAAAAGACATATGTTGGTTTTCTAAGTGAAAATTAATAACATGTAAGTTCACCTCTAAAATAAATGAATGTTTCTTGCATATTATAGTGCAGTTTCTATATTTGCTGAATTTCATACACTAGAAAAAATACAAGACAACACGTAATGTGCTGTATAACTTTTTTTCACAGCCCACATTTTACATTTTATTTTTCCCCCCAATACATTATATTCAACGAATAACAGTAACTGTGCACATTCAAATTTGCAGAAATAGACTGTGTTAACTTTAAATACAAAAAATCCACCAAATATGTCATTTAACCAAGGGTGTCCAAAATTTTACATATGTGAAATCCTATGCAGTTGTGTTTCAGGCTTTGACCAAAACAACACAATAACTACTGCTATAAATTATGATCACAAAGGCAAACCAGAGCGATTGATTTTGCTTTATTAGTGCAGCTCCAAAAATGTGTATATTTTGATTTTTTTTTAACATTTGCATCCATAATGTAATTCAAAAAGATAAACTGTCATATATTTTAAATTTGTTAAGTATTATATATATATATATATGATGTAATAATAATATATAAGAATTATTATTTTTTTTAAATGTTGGGTAGTAATTTACTCAAACTTGAAATGAAATATGAGCCAAACTGATTAATGTTAAAACAAACAAAAAAAGGTTTGGAATGGTCTGAGCAAGAGCTTCAGGAGCAAATACTGTAATAACATGAATAATTTCTCTGTAATTTTTGAAAGAAACACTTTGGCTTAGTGGTGAAACAGCTGCCTATTATGTTTTACAAGTTTTCCTGCCATTGTACAGAATAAAAATGTCTAAATAATTGTCCAAGGTCACTGATGGTATAATACAGAGAACTGACTAAAAAATGCTGAAATACTTATTTAATATATTGAATATTTGCATTCATTTGAGATGTTTTCTAAAATAAATAAAAGTTCTACTCAGTTCATAGATCCAAATCAGAGTATGTGATTATGTGGTCAACAAACCATTAAGAGCTTTGGTTGATGGTTATTCAGAATACCGTTTGTGAATCTGAAGAAGGCACTGACCTACTTCCTGCAGAGAACTGTAAGCTCATTGTGTCATTTTGAAATCTGTGACCAAAGCAAACGTCTTCAAAAATACTGCCTGTGGTAAGGCACCTTCATAATACTGTGCACAACGTGACTTCCAGTGTACAACATGAACAGGGATTTCTTTATGGAAAATGATAAAAAGATGTAACCGGCTTCTTTTCATTTTCCATAAAGAAATCACTGTCCACATTGAGCACTGGAAGTCACGTAGCGCACTGTGTTATGAAGGTGGCTCACCACATGCAGTACTTTTGAAGACATTTGTTTTGATCCCAAATGTAAGAATGACACAATGGAGCTTACAGTGCTCTGAATGAAGTAGGTCAGGAGATAAAGTCTTCCTCAGATTCATAACAGAATTCTGAATAACCATCAACCAAAGCTCTTAATGGCTTTTAGACCACATAATCACACTTTGTGAAATCTTTGACAGCAATTTGTCAATCTTATTTCAACCTATCCTTGCTGATGCCTGATATTTAAATGGGACATTAGAGCAAAGATCTCAGGAACAAATTAAATTAACGCTCTCAATGTTGTGTTTCAACATAAAGAGGACAGTTTAATTTTCGGCAGCATTGACCATGCTTATGTAAACACCTACACTCTTAAAAAAATAGTTCTTCAGCAGTTCTTTTATAAATATAGAACTATGAACACTAGAATAATTATTTGATAAAGGGTTTTTTTTTTCAATGGTGAAAGGGTCCTGCAGACTGAATGTGCTGCAGATGGTTCTCTATAGAAGCTTTCTGAAAAAGGTTCTCTATAGCACCAAAAAGGGTTACTCTACTATTACAAGCTTCACATATAGCCCCTTTTTGGGGGTGTATAGAACTGTTTTCAGAAAGGTTCTGTATAGAACCATCTACAGCACATTCATAATTAATCTGAAGAACCTTTTGACCATGGAAAGAACCCTTTGGGTTCTTTGCGTGTTCATGGTTCTATATAAAACCACTGTTCTGTACTAAAGTACCCTTGAAAACCATCTCTTTTAAGAGTGTACTGTAAAGGTTTAATACAGCGGTGCAATTATTATGTTTTGCACTGCAGGTGTAGTCTGTTCATTCTCTATGATACACTGTCTACATACATGAAAATTGTGCTATTTTGGTGATAACTTGCACTGCTGTTTGGAATCTTCTGTCATGTATGGACAAAGCCTTTATTTTATATATTCACACTGTACAAAAGTAGTCAGTCTGACTGACCTGCTGCTATGTGGGTACTCACTCTGCACCTGAAATACAGCCTACCCAGAGCTCTGTCTACACATACAAGCACTCAATTCAGCAGAATATGGTGACCGAATATTGTGAAAAAAGTGCTGTTCACTGAATTCATAAAGGTAAAGTGTCATGTTTTAGATTCTTTATATGTGATGTGACATGTCAAGCCTTTTTTGTTTTACTGTGGATCAGTTTGGCTTACAGCTCATGAAAATCCAGAATCTCACATTAATAGAATATTTCATTTCAAGTCTGAATAAATTGCTATTTAAACAGTATTAACATTACAAACAAAAAGACTTTACATTTAATGAATAATATATATGTGAACATAAATTCTGAAGGCAAATGAACTTTTTCCCAATTCTAATTTTTGGTGCTGCAACAAATTAATTACTGAAGCACAATACCAATTCCCATGTGGGATGTTTCTTTTTTAAATATCAGAGATTTAATATGCCGACTCACCTCCAGCAGCGGGCTTCGGCACGGAAACCACTGCTGTTCTTGTCTCCCCCGACCAGATACACAAAGTTATTTAGGACAGCAATCCCCATATTGGACATGCGAGGAGCTCGCTCTGCTGCGAGGCTGCGCCACTCGCCCCAGGATGCTTGGAACACCTGGATGCGCTCCTCATTGTCAGCTGGAGGACCCGAAGAATACATGCCTCCAAATCCCAGAATGCAACAGGAGCTGGAGCGTGGCTGTGTGAGAGGGCTCTGCATAACTGGCTGCCACAGCTCCTGACTGTGATAGCGGAGTGCTGCAGAGATGGAGTCGCGCAGTGGGCAGGGTTTCAGATGGTTATAGAGACGCTGTAGTACACCCTTCTCCATCAGACAGAAACGTACTGCCTCCAACATGGGCAAAGGCTCCTAATCAGACCAATACTCAGTCATCAGAATCTCACTGCAATAATGTTTTACCTAACAGTTTGTGGGAATCCAAATCATTTTTAAAATGTTCATTTATGTTCAAATGGCAATTTTTTTGTTTTTTTGTAATTTTACAAAATCAACAGATACATATAGGCTAAAGTTAGGATAAGAATGAGTGATGTGAATTTAGCGTATATGTATTTGAATGGTAATTAACATTAGACAAAATGGGCTTTTCACACAGAAATGCTCTCTAGTCACCAAATGATACGTCAGGGCTTCACAACTCTGCCACACTGACAGACAGGCTTGTGCAGTGACCATTTGTAATGACCATGGTGACTGGAATGCTAAAGCTTGCTATCTGAAAAGGCATATAAGCCTTTGCTTAGCATTGCTTTAGATAATGTTAGCCAACTAACATATAAATAACTAAAATTATCTGTATATGGATGCAGAAGTTAAAGTTCTACAATAAAAACTTAAAGCTTCGGCACTCATCCATTCATACCTGAGCCAATACTACAGTATGTCATTCACAATCACAAGATACTACTCGACTTCAAAAGGAAGCATCTTGTTTCTGTTCTGTCGATTTCAGGTGCTGTCGTGTCAGCGTCATCCACCTTCCTGCCCATCACCACCAGGTTGGTCCCAGTCCTGTTGCCCAGAGGGGTGGCTCCACCCATGCCATTCGTCTATCCAGCAGTATCTGTTCGAGCCTGAATGCTGCAAAACCTGGGCTGGGGACGCGGCCTACGCCAAAGACTCTTAATACTTAATTAATCTCTCTTTAAAACTTGAATCCAGATCGGCCAGTGGAGGATGGGTTCTGGATTGAGTCTCGGATCCTCTAAAAGTTTCTTCCTTTTAGTCCTAGGGAATTTTTCCTTGCCACTGTCTGCCTTCAGCTTGCTCAAAGGGGGCTAACATCTGGATTCCAATGCATGCTATAAATCTGTATTTTACATTTAATCATGACCTTGTATTTTACATCCTAATGTCAATTAAAATGTTCTCACTCCTGTTCCTGAGTTTTTATGGCAGAACTAACATTATCACAAATTGCAGCGTACTGGTATGTTTTTAACAGACCATTCACACCCAGTTTAGCACAAGTCAGAGTTGGGCAGAACTGTGGTCATTTCAAGACTTGTGATGGTTTCTTTGGGTCAACTGCGGCACCACCTAAGACTCTGCCCGGCACTTTGCCATTTCCGCCAATCCCTCATTGAAAATGAATGGAGGAAGCGCGATTGTTGCTTTCTGTATGATAAGCCCTTAAAGCTCCCACATTGAGACATCAAAATAAAGTGTTATTAAACTGCTTCTTAGTTTACACTGAAACAGTGAAATAGTGAATCAGGTCTGTTCTCAAAACAAGAAAAAAATGTTTGTGTTGCAATTTCCTTCAAGATTAAGAAAGTGCTATTTATCAAACTATGCTCTAAGTACGTGGTCTGTTAATTTCTGATGTACCTCTAGAAAAACGTCAGCCTTGGTTCCTCCTATATGAAGGCACATCTGATCCAGGTCCACTTCCTCTGGGCTGTAGTGGTAGTGCAGAGCAGCCTCAAACACCTCATACTCTGAGCTCACCTGTAGATCATCACTGGACAGTACTTGCAGAACTTTATCTGCAGGCAGTTGACGGTACACAGAAGTGTGTGAGAAGGTCTGAATGTTTTTCAGGAGGTATGAGTGCACTTTCTCACCCAATTGCTCAAGCCCATAAATGTCAGCAAGTTTTTCCACCTCCAGGATGTTGTCATCATCGAGCCAGGAGAACAGGAACTCACAGCAGAAGCCAATTACATCTCGGACCTGATTGCCAGAACCAGAAAAAATATTTATATATGTATTTAGGTTTACTGTATATATTCATTTATTTTTTACGTTTAATTATTAAAATATTTAACATCTGGGAAATGTTCAACTAAACATGACATTGAAAGTGTGCTACAGTGTCAGAAGCAATTCTAGTCTCATACAGCTTAAAACTCATTTGAAACAAGTGTTTGATGACTTAGGTAGCAGTACTAACTGGGGGTTACAAGCTTCAGTGTAAAGAAGCAAACAGGGAACATCTGACTTTGCTACTGCTTCAGTTTTTTTTTACTTTTCGACTTTTATATAAACTAAAAACGGATGCTATTTTCATATGTATTTCCAGAGCTAGATCTTAATGTCTGAAGTTCTATAGTGGTTAGCTCTACAAACGTTATACCACTCTAAAAGTCTTACCTGCAGCAGCGTAGCAGCACACAGCACTTCCTGAACTGAGTCCAGATCCAGGTCAAGCTCAGATGTGTAAATGAAGTCCAGTAGTTTGGTCATGGCTGTGTGTGAGACTCCATGAATGGTGATCTCTGTCTGCTGCATCTCTCTCAATCCCCCAGCAAACATACCTCTAAAACAGTACAAAAAGGATGTTATAGCTACAGCACAATATGCAGCAAACACAAAATAATATTTCATGGAGATTTTTTTGTATAATTTAGGTGTTAGCCTAAAGACTCTGCAAATCACAGACACAGATCAAAACACCTACTATCGTATAATACCAGCATACACCAATATTCAAAAACTTGGAATTAATTGCCATGTAAATGTTTTGTTGTGTTCAGTAATTTATGTACACAAGACATTATCCATAATACGATACTGTATCTATTTTCAGAAATGCAACTTTTATTCCAATATCTTAAATATTTTAAGTAATCCTAAATAATTCATTTTTAAATACATTTACTTGTAACATTGAAAGAATGGGTTTAACTTTATTGTTATAACCCCCTATAGATATTTTTTGGTTTGGTGTGGACTATATATATATATATATATATATAAATTTAATTGAAGTTTTTGCCAATTTTTATCTCCTTCCCAAAGTAGTAGTAGCCAATTAGCCCATCCCCTCCATTAGGACTCTCCCCATCACTTTTGCAATGTCCCTGACTGTAGGAGGGTGAAGACAAGCACAAGCCTCTTCCGTTGCATGTGATGCCAATCAATGCCTCTTTTCAAACTACTGCTGATACACCATCACGGGGAGCCTACAAGGAACTCACAGGATTCCCAGCTCTGAATAGACCAATCAGTAGATGCTTGAGCCAGTGGACAATGTGTGAGTGATAGGGTGAGAGAGCGCCATCTACCCACCCAGTATGAGCACTGCCAATTTTTGCTCTCTTGGGCCCCAGCTGTTGATGGTAAACAGCATGACCGGGATTAAAACTCATGATCCTCTGGTCACAGTGTCAGCATCTTAGCCTGCTGAGCCACTCGGGCCCCCCTATAGATGATCTATTTGCTCATTTTTCACAAACTGTCTGGTAAACTCAGCTGTGATTAGGATTAGATTAGGTGTTGGTTGATATAAAGGTTAGGGCCTGCGTATCAATAGAAATAGGACCTGTGGAGTTTTAAACTGTTGTTTAGTTGAACATAAGTTAAACAGAATGGTCTACAGTAGTCATACATTAGGTTTTACAAATAAAGTCATATTCAATATTGGTCTTATATTACTGAAAGCTTGATATTTCTGCCACTATGCTTGATCAGCTAACAAACTGCTGACCTGAAATAGCCACAGGAAGCAGCCAGCAGGATGCGATGAGCTTGAATAGGTCTTCCTTCTACCAGCAGGACCACATCGAACAGAATACCACCTTCACGCAGAGCAAGGAGTCCGTCTAGGAGTTCTCGAGAATGGCTATTGCTGCAGAACCTCTGCCTGGCACATGGCTGCCCAGATCTCGCAACTAACCCAGCCCTGACCGGACCAGTGTCTACATCATCAGCCATCTCAGCAACATAAGACACAAGACCTTGTCCTGCTTATCACATCACTCAAAGTCTTCAGATGTGTTTATTCCTGAGAAAAGAAAGACAATATGGTTATAGATGACAACAATGTAATACATTATATTTTTGTGTATTATATGCACTAGGGAGGCACGGTGGCTTAGTGGTTAGCACGTTCGCCTCTCAGCGCTGGGGTCTTGGGTTCGATTCCCCATCTGAGTGGAGTTTACATGTTCTCCCCGTGGAAGGACACCGATAAAGTCCAGTCGTCAAACAATCGACTAGTTCGTATCACCGTCTTTATAGTT
>BRDA01027876.1:0-24752 GCA_036984385.1 Crenuchus spilurus | reverse complement strand
CCCTTTCTTTCTTCTTTTGAAATCCTGATTTCTGCTTTTTGGGCAGCTGTGTAGCACCCAGGTCATTCAATCTAGGCTCACTGACGTTACACTTGCCGCTAGTCGCTGTTGGGTGGACTAAACCATTTTGGGCCTCCAAGAGTTTCCTCAGTTGATATTACCAATATATTTGAAATATGAAGGAATAAATAATTAATTTGAGGGCCCAATTCATTCGAAATAAAAACATCAACAAAAAAAAAAAAATTCAGGATTTTTATGGGCCCCTCTCCCTACTCGGGCCCTGGGTAGTCAGGTCCACTTTCCCCCCCACTACCATGCCCATGGCCTGAACCATCTTGGTAATGGAATTTACCAGAACTGCACAGGTTGCTACTGGAATCTTCTTCCACTCCTCCATGATGACATCACTGAGTTGGTGGATATTAGACACCTTCATCTTCATTTTTCTCATCAAGGCAGTTGTCATCTTGGAGGTGTTTGGGGTCATTATCATATTGGAAAACTGCCAAGCGGCCCAGTATCCAAAGATGCTCTGTCACAGTAGGTGATGTAATTAATGTTTCCATCAATGAACCACAGTGCTGGCAGCACTCATTCAGCCCCAGATTATGATGCTACCACCACCATGCTTAAATGTAGGCAAGAGACAGTTATCTTAGTACTCTTCACCAGGGCATTGCCACAGGTGCTGGACACCATCTGAACCAAACAAGTTTATGTTAGTCCTGTCTGACCACAGGGCATGTTTCCAGTAATCCATTCTCTTGGACTGCTTCACTTCAACAAACGGTTTGTGGGCATTCTTATATGTCAGGTTCAGAAGAGGCTTTCTTCTGGGACAATGATCATGCAGACCGAGTTTACGCAGTGTGGTCTAAGCACTGACAGACTGACATCACACTCTATCAAGCTCTGTAGCAAAGCCTCCAGCCCTCATGTGTCTCTATTTTGAAGCCAACCTCTGGATATGATGCTGAACATGAGGACTCTTCTTTGACTCTTTGGTTGACCTTGGCAAGGCCTGTTCCAAGTGGAACTCATCCTGGAAAATTGCTGTATGACCTTGGTCACCATGCTGTTAGTTTCAGGGTATTAGCAATCTCCTTTCTCACATCTCAGAGAGTTTCTTTGCCATGAGGTGTCATGTTGAATATCTAGTGGCAAGTATGACAGGACTGCACCCAAAACAATTTAACAACCCTGCTCCACATTCACATCTGGAACCTTGTAACCCTAACGAGTCACATGACACCAGGTAGGGACAATGAAACAATTGCACACAATTTGGACATGTTCACTGTGAGGTGTATTCACTTGTGTTGCAGCTATTTGGACATTAATGGTTGTCTGTTGACTTATCTTCAGAAGACAGTAAATCTACTCTAAGTTATAAATAGATAGATAGATAGATAGATAGATAGATAGATAGATATATAGATAGATAGATAGATAGATAGATAGATAGATAGATAGAAGAGAGGTAGGCTGTGTTTGTTAGCTTGTATTGTGTTTGTGTTAACTTTTGTTGTGTCTGTGTCAGCCTGTGTTGTGTTTGTTAGTTTGTTTTGTGCTTATTGTGGCTTACATCAATCATTTTAGACACATGACTTATAGATTTATACATTTTCATTATATATATACTGTATATATATATATATATATATATATATATATATATATTATTATTATTATTATTATTATTAGGGGTGTAAAAAAAGGATTTGAATCGAAAATCCGGTTTTGACTTTAATGATGTGAATCCATCAAGTCCTTTCATGTAATCCATTATTTACCCATTGTGACTTTATTCGGAATAGTTAGTTATGTTATGTATTCTAAATACATAATGTCATTACTCCCCAACACTGTATATATTACAAGGCTTATCAACTTATGATTTGCACAAAAGTAGAGCAGTGTGCAGTGGGCAGCCTGAACCAGAAGTTTCCCGGTTCGATCCCCAGACAGGACATGACTGAAGTGCCCTTGAGCAAGGCACCTAACCCCCTAACTGCTCCCCGGGCGCCGGTGGATAAAGGCTGCCCGCCGCTTCGGGCACAAATTCTCACAGCCTAGTGTTCACTAGTGTGTGTGTGTGTGTGTGTGTGTGTGTGTGTTTCACTGCATGAATGGGTTAAATGCGGAAGTGAAATTCCGTTGTGATAAAATCACATTGGTTGGGTTAATTGATTCGCTGCAGATGCATTTTGACGGTGAAAGTTTCTTTAAAAAAAATAATTACTGGTGATGAGACATGAATTCATCACTACGAGTCTGAGAGTAAACAGTAGAATATGGAATGGAAGCATCCTCAGTTGCCCTCCAAGAAATAGCTCAAATGTCAAACAGCTGGAAAGCGTTGATAGGTGGAAAAAGTGTATTGAAAAGCAGGACATTATGTCTAGCCTGAAAACTGATTAAAATCAATTCTACAGCCAGAGTGCTGTATATCTCTGTGTGTGTATGTGTGTGAAAAATAGGATATATAGACATATTGTAAGTATGAATAGAATAGTTTTACACTCAATTGTGAGTTACATGTACAAACTATAATAGTACACTACATGGCGTGTAAGTATATATATAACAGAGCAAGGAGAGTATTTTCATTACACAGTATGCATGCACATGAGCCTGAGCCAGATTTTGTTTTCCCCTGAATTTGTTTTCTTTTGTTTTCTTGCATTGTTCACCTCCATGTGCTTTGTCTTCCTGTAAATACGTTTTCAGTGACCGTTGTAAAAATGGAGCATCTGTGGTTGGAATTCTCATTAGCAATTAGCCAGGCTTCACACAGTGGCAGAGGAAATAATAAGACCTCTTTCATGATCATGTCTCCATGCCTGAGACACTTAGATGTAGTCAAGGTGAAATATTTTCATGTAACTGAGACAGGAACAGCTGCTACACTGAGTGTTCTCACTGTCTGCTCTGTACAGCGATAAACAATGTGCTAGCTTTCACACACAGTAACAGAGGTTAGTGCACATTTACGTGCCCATCTTTAAATTTCATTCTTCTGTAGCTGTGAAAACATCTGCACATCTTTTCTACTCCAGAAGTATATTAAAAAGAACAGCACATTCACTCCAGTTCCTGTGCTGGTAGTTGCTAAATGTACCAAAGTAGATTTTCTGCCGATACTTTAAATTCAAGGTATTTTACTTCTGCTTGAGTCACTGTCTCTTTGAAGGGATTGGAGGTATCAGACTTCATTATGTTCTACATTATGTTCTTGTCTTTCATGATGGTCACTAGGTCAAATTAGGCTTGACCAGTCATCATTCGGCTCCTTGTGTGAGTTCTAATGTAGGTTTCACCTCCAGTAGTCTAGAATTAACCACATGCAGCTGTATCCTCAACTGTGTCCCAGAAGCCAGGACACTATTTCAGCTACTGGGGGAATAATCTAGAATAACCAGCTACTCACTGGGTTGCTGGTGTGCATCTGGTATTTCACACCAACATTTTTCTTTTTGTATTCTGTCATGATATTCCTTTGAGGAAACATCACACAGACTGAGATACTGGCACCACAACTCAATGAAAGTTTCCTCTTTTTCAGTCCATCTAGCTGCAACAACAGTATCCCTGTTACTCTTCATCATATTTACATGCACGTGAAGAACAGCACTCTGTCATACTCTTGGTCAGTATCTACAAATACATCATAGAAGATGTCACACTAGCTAAAAAATACAAATTATTCAGATGTTAGACTTTTAGTTTTGGTGTTGTGGAGCACCCCAAACACTAAATTTACATTTACAGCATTTAGCAGACACTCTTATCTAGTGATGTATGACAGTGTTCTGTTTCCATTAAGATAATTATCTCAGCTAGTACAGACAGGTTAGAGTCCAAACTAGTCTTCAGTTCAGACACTGTTAGAACTAAACCATCACTAATACCTAGAAATATTATACACAACAGCACTGCAATGCATTACAATAAGAGTTATAAACTAGTGCTGCTTAAGTGCTCCACAAAGAGATGCTCTTCAGTCTGTGTGTGAAGACTGTGAGGAACTCAGTGGGAACAGTCAGTGGGAGTTTGTTCCACAACCTGGATGTTAGGACAGAGAAGAGTTTTGATGTTTGTCTTCCACGTGTCTTGAAGGATGATGTGTCAAGCTGAGCCATACTGGAAGCTCGAAGGATTAGAGGTGCGACTCAAGACTTGACCATTGCCATTAGGTAGAGGTGATGGTCCATTTCTTGCTTTGTAGCCAAGCATCAGGGTTTTGAATTTGATGTGAGCAGCTACAGGAAGCCAGTGAAGTGAACGCTACATTGTTGATTTTTAATACAAGTGTATTGTGACATACTGGTTCCTGGTACTCCTATTTGGACCCAATATTAGAAATGTATAGACCATGATAAAATCATTTTTAAACTGGGCTGAATTTGTACATGCAGTTGTACATTAGCTTAAATACTGTATATTAGAACAGCAAGCATCAAGGAAATCTGGGCTTCCATAACTCCCAGGCAATGCCACAGGCTGATTGCCTCAATGCCACATCACACCGAACAAAGTACTGAAGATTGACATATCATTTTGAAATTACCATATTTTGATTGATTTGATGTGATCCTAATTAATTTTTTCTGCAAAAACTGAGAAGTAGTTTGTGCTGATTTCTCCACAGTATTCTCATTTTTTAAAAATTCTGTTTTCTCGGGTTTTATGAGTTGGAAGCCCAAATTATGTCAAAATAAACAAATAAATACTTGAAATCGTTTAAATAGTGGGTCCTGAATCTATAATCTATGAAAGTTTAACTTTTTAAATGGAATTATGGAAATTAATCAACTTTTCCATAATGTTCTAATTTTTTTGGAATGGGTCTATACACAGAATATCTATAACTGTATAACTGTATCTATAACTACCTCCTTGTATCTACACTCATTGTCCTATTTATCAGCTCCACTGATCATACAGGTGCACTTTGTAGTTCTACAATTACAGACTGTAGTTCATCTGTTTCTCTGTGTACACTGTTAACCTCCTTTCACTGGTAAGGACCACCACAGGACAGGTATTTTTTGAGTGGTGGGTCATTCTCAGCATTGCAGTGACATTGATGTGGTGGTGGTGTGTTAGTGTGTGTTGTGCTGGTATGAGTGGATCAGACACAGCAGAGCTGCTGATATTTTTAAACCCCTCAATGTCAGTGCTGGGCTGAGAACACTCCACCAACCAAAACTCTCTAGTCGACAGCATCCTGTGACCACAGATGACATAGAATAGAGGATGACAACCACTAAAGGTCTGTCTCATCACCTAATGAGCTGGCTAACTAGACAGAGTCTATGTAGACAACTGTCTAAGTAGTCACTGTTCTAACCACCATCTTACATACAGTGGTGCTTGAAAGTTTGTGATCCCTTTAGAATTTTTTACATTTCTGCAAAAATATGACCTAAAACATCATCAGATTTTCACACAAGTTCTAAAAGTAGATAAAGAGAACCCAGTTAAACAAATGAGACACAAATATTAGACTTGCTCATTTATTTATTGAGGAAAATGATCCAATATGACATATTTGTGAGAAGCAAAAGTATGTGAAACTCTAGGATTAGCAGTTTGAAGGTGAAAGTAGAGTCAGGTGTTTACAGTCAATAGGATGACAATCAGGTGTGAGTGGGCACCCTGTTTTATTTAAAGACCAGGGATCTTTCAAAGTCTGCACTTCACCAGTTACCAGAAACCTTTAGTTGCAGTTATTGCTGCAAAGGGGGGTCACATCAGATACTGAAAGCAAGGGTTCACATACTTATGTCACATTGGATCATTTTCCTCAATAAATAAATGAGCAAGTATAATATTTTTGATGATGTTTTATATCATATTTATGCATAAATCAAAAAAATTATAAAGGGTTCATAAACTTTCACGTACCACTGTATAAGACAGATAAATGAGATGCTCTATTTAGACAGCTGTGACAACCCCTATTCTCACCCACTGCAAAATCAGTTAAAATGGCCTCAGCATATCACCACCATAGATAAAGCTTGCAGTTTTATAGCAGTTTTAGTAGAATACCTTAATTAAATATAAGAATAACTTACATTTAATAATCACATCGCTACTTGAACTGCTGCTAGCCTCTCTGCTTGCGTCCACCATCTACAAACTTCAGCTGCACGTGTTGCATTGTGGGATTGAATTAATGATGACTGAGGAAGCATTCAATGCTCTCTGGATATTTGGTTTAGAAGGCATCTCAGTATGCAGCATTTTGAGGTATCTAAGAATTGAGACACCTTTCTTCTCGGGGCCGCATATTGTGATGTATAATGCTCTCTGGGTAGAGATCTCACTAGGTATTCAAACAGACCCAAAAAGTGCAGCAACAGATGAGCTACCCTAGTCTCTTCATCTGTGGTGGACCAACAAGTAATTAACACATTAACACAAACACTACCACATCAGTGTTACTGCACCACCCAAATACTACATAGTGGTCCTGTGGAGTTTTGAAAAAAATGGATGAAAGGAAGTCAACAACATATGCAGAGAAACAGATGGACTACAGTCTGTAACTGTAGAACTCCAAAGTGCATCTATAAGGTCAGTGGAATTAAATGGACAATGAGTGCAGATACAATGTTGTAATGTAATATTAATTTACATATATACATATATATGAGAGAGATTTACATGTGTATGGCTTTGGGCTACTCTTACCACCATTGCAAGATGACCCAGGATCTGAACTTGTGTACTTGTAAACATTGTTAAAAAAATTCCTTGTAGTGTGTTGCTGATCAAAGGGAGCATTACTATTCAGTCCCTTTCCTCCCTGTCATATCGGCTAATGCTGTAATTACACATACAATAGCAGCCATTCATTGCTCTCGTCTGTTGACTCAAATTTTCAGCGTGTTTAGATTTATTGATGCTTTCTATATAAAGCTGGGGAGGCGGCTGACTGGGCTCCCATATGCTTTCATGCATATTGAGGACATTGCATCGTCTTTAGCTCTGACTAGCCTGCAGCTACACTAAACATGTTTTCAAAATTTGAAGATGGGCCCATATAGTACAGCATCTCTCATTCTGTCAACATTTGTTTGCTTTCATTTTAAACCCATTTAAACAGCAGTCACGCTGGGTTATAGAATGACTCTCACATCAGGAATGATATAAATCCACACCAAGCATGCAGCGTAGGTTTATTTCAACTCAACATGCAGCAGGTGAAAATATTTCATGAATAAGCCTAAAGTGAATAAGCGGGTGCTCTCTGTTTCTGAATGGAGAAGTGTTAGCTACACTGCTGGTCTCCAGTTGAATTCTATTGCAGTACTCTCTGCCAGTAAAGACTACCTGTTTATAGAGAACAGACACTAAAATCCACTGATTTATTAGACAGGAAGAAGATATCCAGAAGCTGCTGCAGTTTAAGTACTCCTGCCTCCAAAGATGAAGCTTTCAGCTATACTTGCACAGCAGATGCTCTGATACTTTAATTCAACAACAGGCACTGGCAGATAACCTCATTCCTCAGATCTGTATAACATAATCAAGGCCAGCATATGTCAATCAGACATCTCAAATAAAAATATCAATTCTGCAACGTATTACTTTCTCAAAGCAAGAAACATTTTTATATCACCTTAGACACCTGAAAGAAAACACCATCGATTAATCAGATTTGCTGCAAATGTTATCATGAATGTTTCAGTGACATCAATATCTTTTATGAATCCCTGCACTGCTCCAAACACAACCAAAACAATAAGTACACCAAATAAATGTAGAATAGATGCTTTGCTAACTCCCAACAACATTTCTCAAAGTGATACATAACCACATCAACCCAACAAATTCCCTCTCAAGTCACAATTGAACCTTCTCATTAACAGAATACAGTCCAGTTCCCATCACTCCCTGGGGCATTCTGAAATCAGGGCACCATTGATTGGACAACCCATATGTATCACATCATCATGTAAGATCTTAATGAACAATTTAGCATAATTAACTGCTGATAATATAGAGCCCATCAACATGATGCATAATGAAGTGACTGCAGAATGTAGCAGTGAATCCCTGGTAATGGTCTAATGCAGCGATTCTCAACTGGTGGGTCAGATTGTAAAAAATAAATACATTTTAAAACCATTAAAAATATTTAATGCTTACCTGATTTTGTCCTCGTCTTTTAAATTAAAAAAAGAGACACAGAGAGGCAGGCGTCAGAGGAGAACGCAGCATTCTTGTTGCCATGGTAACCACCATTTGCTGGTTATCAGTGTTGGGCTTGTTTTTCTAAAGTCCCTTGCAAATCTCGTGAGTGGTGGGTTGCAGTTTTTTTAGCTTGTTTTTGAATGTGAAGTTGCTTATTTGGGCTTGACTTTCTTTCCAAAACTCTTTGATTATCTCCCAGCTCCCCATAACAAAGCGAAAGATGAGAAGCACAAAATATCTGCACACCAAGGCTAACAAACATGGGTTTCAGTGCCCCAAAACACAATGACACAAAACAAAGAAATGAGCTAAAAATAGCCACCTACGTAGCCTGACAATGTTTGTATTAAAAGTGTTTAGCATAATTTTTGTGTTGTTTATGTATGATGTCATAATAAATGTTTACCTTTTTACTGTTTAAAAGTGGCCTCTGTTTTACCGAATGTGGTGGGCTGCCAGTTGGGCTTATTTTGGGCTTGTTTTCATAGAGCTGGTTGCTTGTTTCTTTTGCGAGATCTGGCAACACTGCTGGTTACTCTTTTGTTTGAATTTTAAATGATGTTCGGAGCCAAAGAATTGGGTGATAATTTTATGCTATGTGCTTTTAACAGTTTATAAATATTTAATAATAACAACGTCATATTTTATTCATGATAAATATAAATGTTATTATTTTATTATTAATAACACTAAAGTTATAATTAGTATATTATAATCATATCATAACTTGTAATGTATTAATATTTATTAATAATATTAATTTATGTTCCAGTACCGCCTCAAACCCCCCCGAATAAAGCCAGTCATGTCCTTCCCAAAATCTCTTAAATTCTCTTTACATTCATATGTATGTTTAAATGTGTTTTTGAAAACTATTTTTCAAAATTAAATTTGTTTGGTTTGTATTTTATAAAAGTGGGTCCCGACTTAATGACCATGAGAAAATGTGGGTCCCGGGCTGAGACCAGTTGAGAACCCCTGTTCTAGTGCACACAATTGCACATTTTCTGGATTTTTTTTAACTCCTTAACATCCTCACCAAGTATGAAGAAACTGAATTGTAATTATTTTGGGCAGGGTGTGGGTATAGTGAGGTGGGGGGCACTAATTAAAAAAGTCAATTTTTTTGTCAATTTATAGACCTCAATTTTTTTATGTACAATTTAAACATACAATGAGATGCACTTAATTCTAAAATCAGAACATAAACTACAAACACAAAAACTGTACAATAACATGCTAATTTTGCTAATCTTTCATCTGTTTGGTCGTGTTACAGCACTAATAATTTTTCAGCATTTGATTCAATTTATTTTTTGTGGTTTGGCTAGGAAGCTTTGCTGGTTTGTATTCAGACAAGAAAATGTTACATTTTTAGTAACCTCCAGTGGATGTTTTGTAGCATACCTCTACTGACTGGTAGAGATGGCACAATCACATTGTGTTAAGTTCAACTCCTTCTTCAATAAGACATAGTGATTTAAATGTGCTCTACCAATGGTTGATCTGAATGTTAAAGGGTTAAAATTTCAGAGTTTTTCATGTTTTACATCAAAATCATGCATTGAAAGGAACTGTAAACAAAATAAGCCTAATACTTCTATGGTCAATGCTGTAGATCATGTAAAAGAAATTACACAGCAATTATAAATTGCTGTATCACTGACAAACAAAGACACTGACAACAGGCTGGGGTTTTAATGTTTTTTGCAGAGGTGTCAAATGATTAAAATATTTCATCAAGCTCAACTACAGAATGATGCTAAAGGCAGCTCTGTTCTCTAGTAAGATACTGAAGAATTATGGTGTTGAATGCTGAACTGCAGTCTATGCAGCATTCTAACATATTTTACTTTTTGTCCAAATGGGTAAGGGTAGAATGAAGAATGATGTTGATGGCATCACCTGTAAAATGACTGGGATGATAAGTGAACTGCAGGGGGTGAGGGGGGATGCTGAATCTCATTGTTCCCAATAATGAGCCTCTTGAAACACTTCATGATGATTGGTATAAGTATGATGGGGTGGTAATCATTGAGATAGGACATCGAAAACTTTTCTGGCATGGAGACAATGTTGGTGGCCTTGAAGCAAATTTGGACAATGGCATTACATCTGCCTGCTGGTCTGTTTCCCCTAAACATTTTGCATTTGTATGGTTTGTGGTGCAGCAATATTCTGTGGGTTGACTGTGTGCAGTGTCCAGCACATCAGCTGTGGTCAGGCTAGATTGTTTACCTGATGAGAGGACGGTGGTCATCCTTACTGTTACATGGGTCTGTGATTGCAAAAAGTGTGTAGAAGTTGTTCAGCACATCTGGAAGGGAAGCATCACTGTTGCAGGCTGATGTCATCCTGCATCCTGTAGTTAATGATGTTCTGGATGATCTGCCACATTCAAGGTGTGTCGCTAGTGTCCTGGAATTGTCCATAGATTTTCTGACCCTGTACATACTTCACCTTTCTTTTGGCTTGTGATAGATTGCGACGTGCTGCTCTCAGGGCTGCCTTGTCACCAGCTCTGAAGGCTGAGTCATGGATTCTCAGCAGTGTGCACGTCAGCAGTCATCTACCACTTCTGGTTGGTGCCATTTATAGTTTATAGTCTTTGTGTGCTTATAGTCAGTTAATGGTTATAGTTCTGTTATGAAGACTCAGAGACAGGTAATATGAATGCTACAGATACACATAATTTAATTTGAACAATTACTTGATAGCAGTTAATAAAGATTAAACGTTTTTTTGGCATAAGCCCCATCCTGGGCCCGGGTCTCTGAGCATCAGGACATAGCAGATCCTGTCGAGTTGATGAGGGCAGGGGGTGGAGCCAACCCCTGGACAGCAGGACCAGGATGGTGATGGGGAGGAAGGAGGGGAGCGTTGTGATGTCAGCAACTGAAAGCAGCAGGGCGGGAATGTAGGTTAGGTGTTTGTATATGCAAGTGGAGAGACGTGGTTGGTCAGATTCATGAATGAGTCCCATGACAGAATTTACGTTAGCACATTATTTTATTCAGTGGCTGTAGTCAGTTAATAGTTATAATAATTAAGGGATTGTTGGTGGGTAGTCATATCCCCTCAGTTGTGTTTGGTCAGTAATTATTAGTCAACAGTTAGAGATCAGTAATTCTGGCTTTTAAAACACAAAAAGGTTCCTTGCACACACCACATTTTTCATCAAACATTTTTTTGTTTATTTAAACTCTACTGTATATTGAGTGTAAAGGTTTCTATTTTTAAGATATTTTTTAGCCAAATGAGGTTTTATGAAAATGCTTAAAATATATGCTAGCTTAATATGCTAGTTTTGGCATGTTTTGGATCATTTTAAGATATTTGATCAAGTGAGTCTTGCTTAAATCTAGTTATAACTTATTATATTAATAATTTTTTACTGGTTTTTGAGTGTACAAGACAATTTACAGAGAAAGATTTTTTTCTTTTCTTGTTTCAATAAATCTTAACAAGCTAAATTTTCTCATTATACTGGCAGATAATTTTGCTTGATTCAACTATTCTTTTTCTTATTTTGTTTTTATTTGTATTTTTAACACATATTTTTTGCAGTGCAATGAAAAAGCACAAACACACACACACAAGCTTTTTTGGAGTGAATACATAAGCCTTTGCATGTATAATTTCATTCTGGCCTCTTAATGCTAAAGTACTGCAATGTTTCACAAAAACGTTTGATCATTAATGAGGCTGAATGTCAGTACATAGTACAGGTTCTAAAAAAATATTCTATGTGACAAAACTTTTAATAATCCAACGTGCTAGCTCAGAGAGTTTTTAGCATCAGTTCAGAAACTGGCAGATTGGAAGTTGTAAACTAACTCCACTGTGTCTGAACATTATTAAAAATAAAAGTCTGTTACATATTAAGGGGTGATTTACTTCAGTTACGTAGCTTAAGATTTATCTCCATTTAATCCACAAGTTCCATCTTCAGTCAAGCATCTCCCCTCTGGCCTGTGTTCGGCTACTCTAACGGTAGGTTCCTCACTGGTTGGAGCACAATAAATCAAAGCCCTGCATGTGGGTGTGAGATCAGGAGGCTGTTCAAACAGAGCATACATCACTGCCCAGCCTACTGTACAGCCTCAGCCATGCTTTCATCACCAGCAGCTCTGCACACTTGTTTGTGTTTGCTTCTTTGTATGTACAGGAAGATGGTGTTGTGTGTCTCAAGCATTCAGAGAACATCTGTTTTTTAATGGGGCTTTCTCCTCAATCTGGCGGCCAGGCAAATGGAAAATATGTGTTATTGTCCAATGTATAAACTGGAAAATGATGCATAATGGGCTAGGGAAGTGGCACAGTCATAACGGCGCATTCAGCAGTCATCAACTAGTCTTTGGCCACCATAGAAATGTGTTTATGTAGTGTGTTTATGTAAATGTAATGCACAGCCAGGAGAAAATGAGCACTAGTGTGGTTCCATCACAGCTCTGTGATGTGAAATAGGAAGGAAACCAAGCAAAGCATATTTGCACATTACATTATTCGCAGTTAAACACCTTCCAATGAAATTAGAACAGATGCAGCTGCTTTCTACCTCACAGTCCTGACCGTTCGGCCCCCCCTGACCCTCACTTGCCCTCCAGGTTTTGCAAGTCCACGCATCCGATCAGGTTGTTATAGACCTGATGGGGTGGCGTAGAGGCGGGACGCTCTAATGACCCATTCCTCTCCCCCTGCAGTAATCGATGGCTATGGCTAATGTGATTTATGGCCTCTATTTCTGCTGTTATGCTTCATGTACAAATTGTCTTTGGTGATGTAAATTCGGCACCTTTTTGCGACTTGCTGACTCTGGAGCCGGTTAGCAAAACGGATGTAATTTATTTATGTTTTTCATTCCATATTTTTCACTCTACCCCCTCTCTCCAGACACCTGCAAATCACATCAGGCTGGAGGCTAACAGACAGACGACTTTATCTTCATTGCACCTTCATTCCCGGCTCTGGACAGTGGTTAAATATTCACCACCCAGTCATATTGCTGTAATATGTAAGCAACTATTAGGATGCTTATGATTTGTTGGCAGAACCTGTTCCTCTGTCAGTCATAATTTCACTAGCGACAGCATGATTAACAATCAACAAATCCCCAGAACTGATTCATGAGAAGATTATTCTACCAGTACAAATATCCTATCCTTTCTCTAGCACTGCAATAAATTACATGTTGTGTATTTTCATTATGAGTACAGACGCTCTGACTCATGTCTTTGCATTATGAGGGTGTGTAGACTTTGATGTAAAGGGAAATTCCACCAATTGTTCAAAATGTTTGCATAATTCAATCTTTATGATTAAAACCTATCAATCAATCAATCAAAATGTATTTATATAGAGATTTTTACGACAGATGTTGTCACAAAGCAGCTTTACATAATTATCATCAGACAATTTGAATCAAAACCCAAACCAAGGTTTTTAAAGGGGATCCATCCTTCTCTAGAGATGTACATAATCAGTTAAGTCTGACATTGTGCTGTAGTGAGAAATAATAATGATATTAATAAAAGTGATGTTCGAATCCTATCAAATCAGAATTTGAAGCATTTAATGCCTCTTACACTGACTTTGCAAAAAATTATTGTATACAGTCACAAAGTCATATCAAAATATTATGTCCACACTGGTTTGGAATGAGCTTGGTCCAGGATGTCACAGATGTCACATGAGCATGAACACACTAGTCAGTTGTAGCACAGTGCAAAGTCACTGTCATGGGCAAAAAATGAATTTGACTGATGTCCAAAAGGGCATGATAATAGGGTACCGGTTGAAGAGTGGTAGCATCATTCATTGATACCCAATCATGTTACTGACCTTTTGCCAATTAATCTAATTAGCTGGCATCTGTTTCACCAGGTGTTTTTTAGCACTACCCCACTTTACTGGTCTTTTGTTCTACATATGCCAACATTTTTTTTTACTTACCAGCATTAGCAAGTCAAAATGGGCATTTATCCTCCTCGTTCCAAACATCCAGTATGCTGGACATTATTTTTCTGGGTTTTTTAACTTAACAACCAGCTTTATGTTGTCCCACCCACTTTTATGTGTTCATTCCCAACTCTGGTTTTCTATTGGTTGAACAAGGACGTTTACGTTGTTTTGATAGGTTGCTGAAAAAACTCCCTGAAATGGCAGCTGCAGAGAAAGACGCTCCTCGCCTCCGTGACTGAGCAAAACATAAGTTTTACTTAATTATCCGAAATAGATAACTGAAATGTCTTGGTTTATATGTTATTCTAGAAGTATAAGGATAAAAAAATAATGATATTAACAATGGGAAGTTATTTGCACAAAACCTTTATGTTCAGCCATCTGGACATTTGGATCAGAATACTGAATGCTGCATTAAGCATGTAATGTATCGTGAATACACACGTCTTAAAACCACTGGTATTCCTCTATATTTTAGACATTTTTCAATGCTATGCTCACCTTCTCATGTCTGTTTAGGGCTGACAGTACAAGAGGTGCTTGAATTATTAGATAATAGAAAAAATATATAATTTTATTATTATTATTAGATAATAATAAAATAGTAGAAATGTACTGCAAATGTTTATATTTGTTCATATCAGTATGTAATTTTACTGTAAAACATGTATTACATATTTACACTAACAGTTAACTCAGAAAATACATTTCATTTGTATCTTGTATTGGTACTAACAAATGAGTTCATTTTTCAAAATCTTTCAGATTTTATGCCCTTAATTCCAAACGTCCAGTATACTGGACACTGAATATCTTACAGTCTCCATGCACTTTTTTTTGTATTATGCCATTTAAATGGCTGCAATGAACATATTTCAATACAAAATATCATTTGTTTTTAAAGTGTCCTGTCTCGGGACTGAGGAGGCTATTAAAAAAAAACAATAGTATTTCTCAGTTTCAAAATCTGAAATATTGTCTTTGTACTAATTTCAGTTTAACTTTAAATGTTTGTATATGATTGCATTCTTTTAATTAACATTTTGTGCAGTGCAGCTTGTTTTTGGAAAAGGAGTTGTAGTATGGCTATATTTCTATTGTACATATCTCATCCCCTGGTTCCTGTTATCACAACAGTAAGGACATCTGAGTACTTTTCTTTACAATACACTATTTCCATAAGACCAATGGCTTTGTTGACATCTTAACAGCTACAATTTAGTAAAAAAAAAAAAAAGAAAGAAAAATCTCATATTTTTTGTGTCACCATACATTTTGATACATTGACTGATTTGATTTTGTTTTTTTGTTTTTTTGTTTTTTTAAAGAGAACATTTTCTGAGCTACTGCACACTCTGTGGCATAAATTCACATTAAAGCAGAAGAGTAAACATAAAAGAATCTCACTGGAGCAAGAAATCAGCCCTGTCTAAACAATAGCAGCAAAATCAAAAAGGAGCAAAATGCATTTGCTTTGTGCAGAATCCTCATTTGCATCTCACAAAAATGGACTAGTCTTTTTATTAAGCACACCCACTATACAGGATCACATTACTGACTGTATCCCATCTGTTACTGCATAATGTTTTAGAAATCATTAACCTACAGTATCCCTCAATGTAAAGAGACCACCACAAGTATCTGGTAGTCTATGGTTTGCTGGCAGGTATACATCATAAAAATGCAACTCAGTGTTCACACTCAGTCCTCTTCTGGACCCAGGTCAAACATTTTCTTTCCAAATATCCAACTAGTGCATAATTCACTGGCTGTCATTAGTCTTTAAAACTGTGGAACTCATCCAGAAGGTTTCAGGTATTTATTACATCGCAGCACTCATGACCTCTAATCAAGCTAATACTGAAGGAACTGTTTTGTGAACAGCAGGATTTTACTCTTCACATTTTGCCAGTTATGTGTCATTTTGCTAAAATGCTTTTACACCGTTACATAAGAAATAAAATTCATTTGAGTCAGTATTATATCTTGAAAATATGAATGGATAAAAGCAATGGTTACCAGATACGTAAGTTAGCAAGCTAACATGCGTGTGCTTTCTTGGCAGTATTTGCTCCTCTGTCACTCTGAATTTCAGCATCCATGGCACAGCTAACATGCTGCTCCAAAAATGTCATTTGCCATCTTCAGCTTTGGCAGAAATGGAGCAGTAGGAGTTCCAGGTGCATCAGAAGTCTCCTCAGTCCTGTTAGCTCTAGAGTATGTTATGTATGTCAGCTGTGACTTGTGATGTCCCTGCTGCTGCCATCAAAAGTCGAAAAATATGCCCAAGAGACCTCTGCCAAAATGTTACCCAACATTGCAGAGATGTGTTAAAGAATCCACTCAGAGTTCCACAGCTCAGGTGTTGGTCAGTGTGAAAGGACACTGTCTGTGGATTCCCATTCAATTACATTTGAGGAGACAAAGGTCAACATTCTTGTACATAAAAAATTCAGGTATCAGGCTTTTAAAAATGTTTCTTTCATTTAAAAACAAACAAATTCAAAGTCAGGAATGTACAGTTACATGCAAAAGTTTGGGAAGCCCTATTAAAATGCCAGGACTCTGTGATTTAAATGAGACCAAGGTGTATCATTTCAGAACTTTATTTTCAAAAATCTGTACAATTCAACTGAAAAATAAACTGAAATCTTTTAGGGTGGAAAAATACAAATAAAGAATTAAAATAATGTGCTTGCATAAATATTGACACCCTTAAACTAATACTTTGTTGACATGCCCTTTGAATTTGACAGCATTCTGACTTTTTGGGTAGGAGTCTATCAGCATGGCACATCTTGACTTGGAAATCTTTGCCCACCCTTCTTACAAAAGCACAAACTAAAGACTTGCACTGGTTTAACTGTGATGTGATCTTACCCCCCAAAGGATTTGCAGACTGTAGACTGTGGACAGTAAGTGTACTGTGAATAGGTTGTGAATATTATACACTACATGGTAAACAATGCAAAATGAGTGATTAAAATCAAGTCTGCTGTGGTTGATCCATGAACTGAACTTAATGAAATGGAGTCAACATATAAAATGATGAAATACACCAACACTCAATAAAAAATTATGTTTTATTAAAAACAATACTGGTAAGAACAATCAAGCAATGTGACTTATTAATAGAAAGCTACGGTTGTCAAGAAACATAATGTCTGAAGATGACTCCATGGATTAAACAATGACTTGTAGGCTGTGTCGGAAACCTGAAGGTTGATCTCTCGCTGTTTAGTTTGGTGCCTTAGAAGGCTGGAATGAGATAAAGGAATTTTCTAATTGCTGCCAACCCTTCAAAAACTGACCAAATAGAGTTTTAAAATGCAGCTTTCTATGTCAACATTAGATTTGGCCATGACTTCCTGCCTTCCTGCCTCAGAAGGCAGTCTGCGTAGGCAGCATTTCTTAACAAAGCCGTAATATTTTGCTGCCTTGAATTTTTAATTGATGGATGCTGCCATATTTGTCTTTATATGAAATATTTTGGCTAGTCCTGAATATGGTGGCCAAACACTGTTTAGAACTGGACATTTTCTAAACTTCCAATACATGTATTGAAGAATCAATATTACTCATGATATAGAAAAATGAAAACTCATTTGGGCCCCATTTTCATGACTCCTCAGGCTATACTCTGTTCTGTTGGTGCACAACAAACAAGTGCATGAAAAAATGCCTTTTATTGGCTAAAATGCCACCATTGTCCTTTAAAGCTGGACTGTATATTATAATCTGCTATTCAAGCGTATTTTCTTAACCCTCTACTGCATCCTGTTTCCCTGCGGCCACAAATGCCTTATTGCTCAGTCTCCCTGTGTAATAGTGGTTCTGTATCCTTGCGCATGGCTGCGAGTTTGAAGACACCATGCTGCAGTAAGCGGTAAGCTCTACGGAAGAAAAAGCGGAAGAGGGAACAAAACGCTCTCCATCTTTTAGTGGACTAGTCTTTTTTCATCAAAGGCTCTCCTGTGACAGGCTGTATATTTCAAGGCCTCCTATTGACACTGTTAAATTATTAGGACACATTTATAAACCCTCAGCAGAACAATGATGTGAAAAGTGCTTCTGAAGAAACATATGTTTTAAAAAATTGTTTTTGTGCTTTATTCCTGGCAAACAAAAGCCTGCGGTAGATTAAACGTCAAGCTAAAAGTAAGAGGCTATGAATGTTTGTCCACCCCCACATCTCACTCACATTTATCAAATCGAGAAGTTTGTTAGTTGAACATTTTCTTAAACTCACTGCTCACTCCTACATTTTACAGTGGGGAAAAAAAGTATTTAGTCAGTCATCAATTGTGCAAGTTCTCTCACTTAAAAAGATGAGAGAGGCCTGTAATTGACACCAAAGGTAGATCTCAGCTATGAGAGTCAAAATGAGAAAAAAAAAATCAGGAGATCACATTGTCTGATTTTTAAAGAACTTATTTGCAAATAATGGTGGGAAATAAATATTTGGTCACCTACAAACAAGCAATATTTCTGGCTGTCACAGAGCTGTAACGTCTTCTTTAAGAGGCTTCTCTGTCCTCCACTCATTATCTGTATTAATGGCACCTGTTTGAACTCGTTAACAGTATAAAAGACACCTGCCCACAACCTCAAACAGTCACACTCCAAACCCCACTATGGTGAAGACCAAAGAGCTGTCGAAGGACACCAGAAACAAAATTGCAGACCTGCACCAGGCTGGGAAGACTGAATCAGCAATAGGCAAGCAGCTTGGTGTGAAGAAATCTACTGTGGGAGCAATAATCAGAAAATGGAAGACCTACAAGACAACGCAAGATCTCAGCCCGTGGGGTCGAAACGATCACAAGAACGGTGAGTAAAAATTCCAGAACCATACGGGGGGACCTAGTGAATGACCTGCAGAAAGCTGGGACCAACGTTACAAAGGCTAACGTCGATAACACATTATGCCTCAGGTCTCAGATCTTGCAGCGCCAGACGTGTCCCCCTGCTTAAGCCAGTACATATCCGGACGCATCTGAAGTTTGCTAGAGAGCATTTGGATGTTCCGGAAGAGTATTAGGAGAATGTCATATGGTCAGATGAAACCAAAGTACAACTGTTTGGTACAAACACAACTCGTCATGTTTGGAGGAAAGTGAATGCTGAGTTGCAACCAAAGAACACCATACCAACTGTGAAGCATGGGGGTGGCAATATCATGCTTTAGGGCTGTTTCTCTGCAAAGGGACCAGGACGACTGGTCCGTGTACATGAAAGAATGAATGGGGCCATGTATTGTGAGATTTTGAGTGCAAACCTCCTTCCATCAGCAAGGGCATTGAAGATGAAACGTGGCTGGGTCTTTCAGCATGACAATGTTCCCAAGCACACTGCCAGGGCAACAATGGAGTGGCTTCGTAAGAAGCATTTCAAGGTCCTGGAGTGGCCTAGCCAGTCTCCAGATCTCAACCCCATAGAAAACCTCTGGAGGGAGTTGAAAGTCTGTGTTGCCCACCAACAGCCCCAAAACATCACTGCTCTAGAGGAGATCTGCATACATACATACATACATACATACACATGCATGGAGGAATGGGCCATCATACCAGCAACGGTGTGTGCCAACTTAGTGAAGACTTACAGAAAATGTTTGACCTCTGTCATTGCCAACAAAGGATATATAACAAAGTATTGAGATGAACTTTTGTTATTGACCAAATACTTATTTTCCACCATTATTTGCAAATAAATTCTTTAAAAATCAGACAATGTGATCTTCTGAATTTTTTTCTCATTTTGTCTCTCACAGTTGAGGTCTACCTATGATGTCAACTACAGGCCTCTCTCATCTTTTTAATTGGTGACTGACTAAATATTTTTTTCCCCCACTGTACATGTACAGTGGTGCCTGAAAGATTGTGAACCTTTTATAATTTTCTATATTTCTGCATAAATATGATCTAAAACATCATCAGATTTTTACACAAGTGCCAAAAGTAGATAGAGAACCCAGTTAAACAAATGAGACACAAATATTATACTTGGTCATTTCTTTATTGAGGAAAATTATCCAATATGACATATTTGTGAGAGGCAAAAGTATGTGAACCTTTGCTTTCAGTATCTGGTGTGACCCCCCCTTTACAGAAATAACTGTAACTAAATGTTTCTGGTAACTGTTCTTTAACCGTTCTTTGGTAGAATGATTTGTATGTTTAGGGTCGTTGTCTTGCTGCATGACCCACCTTCTCTTGAGATTCAGTTCATGGACAGATGTCCTGACATTTTTCTTTAGAATTCTCTGATATAATTCACAATTCATTGTTCCATCACTGATGACAAGCCATCCTGGCCCATATACAGCAAAACAGGCCCAAACCTGATACCACCACCATGTTTCACAGATGAAATAAGGTTCTTATGCTGGAATGCAGTGTTTTCCTTTCTCCAAACATAACACTTTTACTTTAAACCAAAAAGTTCTATTTTGGTCTCATCCGACCACAAAACATTCTTCTAATAGTCTTCTGGCTTGTCCACGTGATCTTTAGCAAACTGCAGATGAGCAGCAATGTTCTTTTTGGAGAGCAGTGACTTTCTCCTTACAACCCTGCCATGCACACCACTGTTGTTCAGTGCTCTCCTGATGGTGGACTCATGAACATTAACATTAGAAATTGTGAGAGAGGCCTTCAGTTGTTTAGAAGTTACCCTGAGGTCCTTTGTGACCTCACCGACTATTACACGCCTTGCTCTTGGAGTGATCATTGTTGGTCGACACTCCTGAGGAGGTAACAGTGATCTTGAATTTCCTCCATTTGTACGCAATCTGTCTGACTGTGGATTGGTGGAGTCCAAACTCTTTAGAGAAGGTTTTGTAACCTTTTTCAGCCTGATGAGCATCAACAACTCTTTTTTCTGAAGTCCTCAGAAATCTCATTTGATTGTGCCATGATACACTTCCACAAACGTGTTGTGAAGAGCAGACTTTAATAGATCCCTGTTCTTTAAATAAAACAGGTGCCCACTCACACCTGATTGTCATCCCACTGATTGAAAACACCTGACTCTAATTTCACCTTCAAATTAACTGCTAATCCTAGAGGTTCACATACTTTTGCCTCTCACAAATATGTCATATTGGATCATTTTCCTCAATAAATAAATGACCAAGTATAGTATTATCTATAAATACTAAAACCTTCTCAGCGTGAACGTCCGCCTTCCTACCTCTCAGCGTTACATAAACAAAGATATACTGATGTTAAAGGTGATGATTCTGGCATAAACTGAATCTTTCGTTGGAACACTCACAGCTGATCAGAGGTTCAGATAGTTAAGTTCAGCTCTTGGGGTGCTGAGGTCATTGCTAGTTCATGTGTATGTGGTGGAGTAATACTTAAAGAGTTTCAGTCAGTGTGTCATTATTGTCCAATATCAGCACTCCTAGAAGATCTCTCAGCCAATCAGATAGTGGGGTCAGAAACTAAGTGTGGTATAATAGGTTTTGAATCACACATCACAAATGAAAACATGACAGTTAACTGTCAAGTCACAAATTGTAATCTTGCATCAAAAAATCAGTAGAACCAAATTCACCTGCATCATTAACAGCAGTGTTTTATTACTATGACCTTAACTAGAGAATAGGAAAAATGTTCTTCTATCCATCAGGACAAATCTCGAATGGCAATAGGCTGGCACTATCCATCACTGCTGAGGGAGATACTGTACATGGGTTAATACTTGTTGAAAACCTTCTCGTCTTCGCTAAGTTCATGCTTCAGAACTGAAGGCTGTCCTGAGGGTGAAAATGGCAGGAAAAACACCAAAAGGCACAGGACATGGAGATCTGTCTGACACTGGTGTGGTCATGAAAGCAGAAGGGAACCTTCAGGGCCTTTTCCCTGCTGTCCAAAGAAATAAAAGTATCTCTATTTTTTGGGACTTCTAGTTTTTGGTATAATGTGAGCTCTGCAGATATACATTTTATTTAGTTATTTTATACATTGAACACGTACAAATCTCACTGAGGACATTCAAAATGAAGAAAATGTTTGTCTTCTTCTGCAAAGTGCAAATTATACTGAAGATCCCTGGGTTTTTTTTATATTATTTTCAGATGATTTATTGGAACTAAAAATGCAGATATGTACTTTCATTTCAGAGACTCATCATGTTTACTGTTAAGGTTTGGATAAAAAAAAGATTAGAATCTTGAAATAACAACATGTATTATGTGTCAAATAACATAGTTAATTACTTTTCATCCACTCTCCACAGTCATATTTACAAGACATACAAAGTATATTTATTGAGGTTTATCTGTTCGTCTTTTACATTTTCTCAGACTTAGTTTCATAATTACTCTCTACACTGGATGTTGCACATTTTTGCAGCTAATTAAAGTGATACTTTCTGTTGGTTTGTTTCTTTTTGGCAGAGTTTTGACATTAATAGGCCAAACTGGCAGTCTAGCTCTTGTAGTCATAATTTGCCAATGCATGACACAAAAACTACACCACCACTTTGCAGTATTCTGTGTGAATAATGCAAAGAAACAAGTGAGAAACAACACCAGCTTGACTAGTTGAAACTGGTGGCTGTACAGCTGAAGGAGTGTTTTTGGGTCCACCTCCTTTATCTGAGCTTTGAAAATGTGCATTAAAAACCTGAATGGAAAGTGAGACATTAAGGAAAAAATCTGTACCTGTTTTTTCACATAGAAAATATGGACAAATAAGAATAACTTATAATAGTTAAATAATGAAATATTTTGATAAATAAAATATTAAATACAATCTAATAATGTAAAATATAATAATAAGAAATTACAAACAAAGGTAATGTCTTTGTTTACATTACAGTAAAGTCTTTACAGTTTTTTTATTGTGCTGTAAAATGTCCAACAAGAAACTAACCATGTAAATGTTCCCTTAATGGTACAACACAAGCATTACAGTTTTTTTCATGTGGATACACACTGTAAGTGAATGAATACATCAAGAAAGTGATTGTGTATGCTAAAATCCCATAACCATATAACATTTCTTCACGACTATAAACACAGTCTTACTGATTCAACACAGTCTGCAGTTCTGCTGCACTCATTTAGCAGAACTCTGCACACAACTCTGATCACATGATTCAGGTCTCACTGGAACACATTCATTGTCTCTAATCACTGACCTCACCAATCAAAACTCAGAATGCCAGTAAACTAAACCATTATCCCAACATATTTACTCACTTCTACTAGTTACCTGCACAGTAAATATGTCCGTGTTAAATCAACACTATTAGAGTTAAATTAACACTGAGTGTGTCAACATTTAACACTCCCAGTGTTAATTTAACTCTAATAGTGTTGATTTAACACTGGCAGATTTACTGTGTGGGGAATAAACTCACACTGATTCAGGAAAAAAACTAAACTTCAAGATCATGTTTGGGATTGTGGGTTTTTTGTGTTATTTTTATTTCATTTTATTTGTTTTCTGAAACAGGAATTTTTGTTTGCTTTGTGTATTTATCTATGTATATTGTAAACATGCAGCACTGGTGCAATATTGCATTTTTCTTTGTTTTTTATTGTAGCAGTTCAGCTGTTTTTGTGATTTCACAGTTCGAGTGAATTTGTGAACATTTACATGGGTGTAAATAAAAGGCATTTTCACTGGCTGTTTTTTTATTTTGATTAAATGTGTTTGTGTTTCACAGTTTAACTCTGTGGTTTGTGTGCATACAAACCTGCAGTCTGTAGTATTTTGAGAGGTGTAATGTTTTTAGAAATGTGTGTATCCAAACAATAAAAATGTAAACTGTAAAATCCAATTGTGTACTTTAAAGATTCACTATATTATCTTTTTGCAGGGAAAATGGGTAGATTCATATGTTTTCTTGACAGAACTGTTTTAAACACACATCAATAACTAAAAGCCTGTGCCCAGTTTCATAAAAAAATATTACCCTTATATATTCCTTAAAATCAAGTATGTTGCAGAAAGAATGGCTTCAATAATACATAAAAGTATCTTAAACAAAATCATCATATACGAATTTAGCTATTTAACAATATTAAATATAAAATTTATGTTTAAAAAAATGACAGTCAAATCTGTACATAGTAACTGTTCATCACTCAGATGTGGTCTAGAAAATACTTCTAGATACAGTAACCCTAACCCATTTTTAAATACATCAAAAAACACGATCATTACAGTGAAGTTTACTCATGCTTAAATTATCTTATTAAATTATTGTTACGCTTAAAGGGAACTGACAATGATCTTCATGCAACATTTAATGTCTTTAAAACTGTTGTTTCAGTACATAAAAAGTAACTGTGCATGAAAAATTCAGTTTTTTCTAGTTAAAGTAAATGTCATACAGCTTTGTTTAGTGTGGAGTGTCTATAATCCAAATTTTGCTCTTCAGATCTTCTCCCAGTCCTGCCCCAATTGTGAATTGTAAATATTACTGTAAATGTTAAATATTTATGACTCAACCAATGACAGCTGAGCTAAACGTGAGCTTCAGCATATACAATAGACGTTAAGACGTAAAAATCAAAATCAACGAACAGTACAATATTAGTGTGTGTGTGTGTGTGTGTGTGT
>BRDA01027872.1:0-16510 GCA_036984385.1 Crenuchus spilurus | reverse complement strand
CTAATATCTCCTATTCTAGTGATTAATAGTGTTTATTGAGGATGTTTTTGGACTAATATCCCTGGTAGTGTATGTAATTACTTATGCTTTTGTTTATTGACGCTGGACATTGAGGGAAAAAGAGAAGATATGATGCTTTGTCTTTCCACCCGAGCTAAAGCAGATAATTCTTCTGTTCCAGCCATCTGAGATCGATGAGGTGGAGTTGGGCTGAGCTGGAGAAGGCATATCCATCAGGCCTCATTGCACAGTTTGTTGGTTCTCCACTGAAGTGGGTGTCGAGCTCTTTCTCCCGGTTCCAGACAGTTACCCCTCATTTGCAACACTCCAGCTCGCAGAAGATGGAGCACAGCTTCATTTCAATTAATCTGTCAATCCATCAGGACGAAACATCAGTCAGAGGCAGTGTGCTCAGGGAAAGCTCAGCCACCCCTCCCTCACGTTCAGATTACAGTCGGCTGAGATTTAAACAGCGTCAGGACGTCGATACTAAGTGCATTAGACGAGATGAATAATTGATGTCAGGAAATCGTTCACAGGAAACGTGACGTTCATCCGGTTACTACAGTACAGCAGCGTTTACACTGGACTTCATACAAATCACTGTACTAGGGTTCTTCTGCAGAGCTTACTCAGACACCAATGAGCTACTCTTAGACTTCTATATCGAACCATGAGCACTGAGAACCCACTGCATGACCGAAGGGTCCTTTATGTGGTCTAAAGGTTCTTCAGATGCTGAGGCATTTGACCTCTACATTTAACCCATCAGTGTCATGAAACACACACACACACACACACAGATGCACGTGAGGCCAATTTAAAGTAGCGGTCATGACCCATTGGACTCCATATTTGTATGATGAGATCAAGCGGCTCTCCTCTGGCCAGGCTAAGCAGAAGGTTCTGGAGTGATGTCCGCCATATTAACTCGGGTCCTTCATCAGTCACTGGGCTGTCTGACCTTGGTAGGCAGCATGTCTTTCCCACCTTCAGACAAATCGCATCACCACTAGCTTAGACCTGGGGTGCTCAAGGATGTGACACCACCTGCCTTATCATACCCTTTTCCCATCACCAAGCTCCAAGGCGACAGCTACTCAGGTTATCAGCCCTCAGAGTCCTCATTCAGCGCTCTGTGTGGGGGGTAGCGAAGGAGGGTAAATCCATCATGGTGCAATAAGGCCAAGGTGATGTAGAAACAACTGTGTAAATAGCTCCCTGGACAAAAAATAGTCACATAGTGTGTTTAAGGTAGTAGTAACTTCAGGCTCCTGCAGATGGCGCTGATCAGGTTATAAATACATGCGGGGTGTGTGATGGGACTCACAAACTGAGGTGGCTAACCACCTTAAACACACAAGCAGACTAACTTTTTGTCTTAAGAGTTTATGTAATGTAGGGATTACAGTTCTGAAAGTATCTAAACTCTAACGCTTCAATAATAATGTTAGTTAAAGTGTAACACTGCAGAAAAGTGTCTGTGTTCTATCAGTCATGAGTGTTTTACGTTTACGGTGAGTATTGACTTAGTGTGTATTCTGATACTACACTTGGTATCAGTATCACAAGTGAAATTGTGGTACCATGACAACCCAAGTTGATATGTAATTGGATGGGTTTTGGTGGTGATGCGATGGGTCGGGCAGGCTTGCTCTCTGAAAGCATCCTGATCTGATCCAACTGTGCGTGACTCACCTCTGGATATTGCAGTATGACACAAAAAAGCCCGTCGGGTGTGATATTAGAGGCTTTCGCACAGTTTCAAGCAACGGTTGAACTCGCGACTTTATGGAGGGTCAAGCCAAGAGTCTCAGCTCATAAGGGTCAAGAGCACTGGAGGATAAAACATCATCAGTCTGTTTTTCAATGTACAGAAGAAAGGGGAGGGGTTACTGAGGTAGCCAACTATTTGCCATGATGTGAAGGAGAAAGTACTGAACGTGACAGACGCCGGCCCTCTCAGGATAATCACGGGTTTTTCAGAGCAGATGAGGAGAGGTCTGAATATTAAAGATGGGAAGGGAGCGTTTGCGTGAGCCGAGAGGTGATTTACATTACTGCAGAGCACAGCACTTTGCCCAGCGAGAGGAACGCGGGCGTCTTTGTGGCAGGACTGACTGTCAGGCTGGCTGACTTCAGCTTCAAAACCATCTGGGCTTTGGACAATACCAAGCTGAGTTAGTCTATAATCATTAGAGGAATCTGAGAGAGACGGCACAGCGAACATGATGAAGAATATTACATTTTACAGAACGCTATGTGATGTACATGGCCATATCACCTACCTAATAGTGGAAATAACCTCAGCTCGTCACTGTTCACCCCCAGCATCAATGGCACTTTTATGATGTTGGAAGGATGAATGTAAAGTCCATTCTCAGTACACCAGCTCCAGAACATCCCACAGCTAGTGGTTTCCAGGATGCTGCCTCCACGTTAAAACTCTACTGGACATGGTTTTACACTCTGATCATAATGTTCTCACAGGACTATTTTAATGAACTAATAATGGAAACATGTTGAGAGGACAGAAGGTCAAATACAACATGTGAAGGAACATCTTAATCATGATGACAGTAGAGAAAGTGAACTGAGAACATGAGCCAGAATTAAACAAATCTTTAATCAATGGACATCATTTCTGCAATACTACCACAGCATGTACAGTATTACAGATATATCACTACACTCAAGAATCACAAGGTTATGTTTAAAGTAGGGCTGTCAAACAATAATTCTTCTTTAATCGCGATTAATCTGTGTGTCACATAGTTAATCGCGAGCAATTCTGGCACCCACCACTAGGAGTCACTAGCGAGTGCGAGTGCAGAGATCACTGTTGACACTGAAGAAGAGAAGTGGCGTAGTGCTGTGTAAACAAACATGTCTCACTCATTTTATAAACACTTAGAAATGGAGGAAGAATCAAATCTGTTTGGACAGATTTTATTGAAACGCTCTGCAAGTGAAAGTGAGGAAAATGTAGCGAAAAAGGCAAACGTCACTGAAGAAGATCGTCTGATCTTTAATGTAAATACACTTAATAAAACAATTTATTTCTTTAAATTTTTTTATTATGTATGATTACTGTTTTTATAGATTATTTATTTATTATAAAGTACATTTTTCTTATTTAAAAACACTTGGTGTAAACTGAGTTATGAGCTGCATCACAGAGCAAATTAAACCCGTAAGTCAAGGTTCCACTGAAAAGTGAAAAACTGTATAGTGCGTTAACGGCACTACTTTTATTAGTTGTGTTAAAATGAGATCACGGTAATGTGTTCTTATCAACTGCCTTCGTTTAAAGATTTGTGTGCAGAAATATGTGACCCCACCATGGAAAACCAGGCCAAAGTCACTGGGCAACTTCATGTCAATATCGTGTCACTCACATTAGCGACAAAACTTAGCCACTCGGTATTATTGCTGTAAATGAAAGATAACAGTCTCAGATATCTATTGTAGCACATATTTTGATCAAAAACAAAACTTAAATTCACAAAAAAGTTGTTTTGAAAAAAACTAATTTTGAAAAAAAAAAGAATGACTTTGACCTGGTTTTCCCTGGCGGGGTCACATATGTAAAAATAGCCAAACTATCCCAAGACTCCCAAGAGTTAAACACGGTAACAAAACTGAAATGTAAAAATAAATTATGAGAAGCACATGAAGCCACAAATTTTTTAATCGAAATCGCTATTTGAATGGACGCGATTTTCCAATCGCAGGAGCTGCGATTTGAATTAGCCAACAGCCTGCAAGCATCACAAAAAAAAAAAAAAAAAAAACCCTGTGACCTGCCTGCTGATGACCAATGAGAAGCAGCTATTCATGCCAGAAGCTATTAACAAGAAAGCTAAAAACGTGCAGCACAGCACTCGGCGTCCCGGAAAAGATGAACGTTTAATCTGAGCAAGCGAGCGAGGCCCAAAGTTGAAACGGAGCTGAGAATCGTGGAGTACTACGCGACAACGTCAGATATGTGGCCGAGCCGAACCGCCAAACCTTACCAAAGCCTCGCTGCTCACGTCATAAGTGAGCATTTTGAATTAAAGAGCCGTTGTTTATAGATGTCGTACTTTCCTCTTGACCATATGGGAGAGAACATCGCTAATGGATTAAAAGACGCGATGACTAAGTGAGGTTTAAATGAAGAGGGGCAAAGTGTGCACAACCACAGGTAATGCCTCAAACATGAAAAAGGCAGCCGAAATAAAAGTCTCTCTCTCTATCTCGCTTTCTCTCGATATAGCATTCTCTGTTTTCACATTATGCTAGGTTCATCATTTATTTTAAACAACAATCTCTTTATAATATTTGTTTCATACTTTAGTTTTGTCCATAAATGCTTGCTGTGATGCTTTCATAGTTAAACGTTTGAAGAGAGAGCATGTGTGTGTTTTTATTCACAGAAATAAAAGTAATCAGCACTGATGACACTTTGTTAGTTTCTATTACGGATTACATTCAAGCATTTTTTCATAGAATTATGTGAAAAAAACTGACTTAATGTTGTTTATTTATTTTATACAAATGTATTTTAAGCTCTAAGGGTCAGTTTCCCGGTCAGAGATTAGGCCTAGTCGTAGACTATATTTTCTTTTGAATGGGAAATCTCCATTCAAAATGTGGTGTGGTAGTCTAAGACTAGGCTTAATCCCTGTCCAGGAAGCTGCCCCTATTTGTTTAAGATAAAACTGAGACATTTCAATTTCAGCTTTTCCAGTGAGGCATTACTGTCCACTGCTGGTGAGTCATATATGCAAGTAATTTGATGTGTCATTCATGTTTCACACACTTGCTTTTACTGTTAAGATTTTTGCTCATGTTGCAGTTAAACCTTTATGTGAATTTCGATTATTTATTTTGTCCGTCTTTATTTTGTAGGTGTTGAAATTTAAAAATAAAACTGACAAATGCATTTAATCTGAGAACCCTGGGAATCTCTTTTTTTGTAGAAACAAGTTTAGAATTATATTTGATAGATATGTTAACCACTAATACAGACGAGGTTTAAATCGCAATCACAATATTCTGTGGAAAAATCGCAATTAGATATTTTACCCAAATCGTGCAGCCCTAGTGCACAGTCACTTTTTCTTAGCAAACCCTTAGAAAAAACACTATGAATGCCTTGGTGGCGTACGTCTCTGTTTAATTCACATCATGACAGGCCTCTCACTTAAAACCTTTGATTTAAAAGAAGTCATCTCTCTGAATGCTCTGCAGCTCTGCTTTCAACAGGTAAGTCTAAGCAGAAACTAACCAGAGCTTTCTGCCTGCCAACATCTCTCTAACAGCGCTGACACATGCACGTCTTTGGTGCCTCTGGTGTCAGTTGTGAAGTCTGACATCTAGTGATATAAAAGAAGCTAGCCTTAAATCCTCTTTGGGAGGGAGGGCAAAATAAACACTTTACAAAAACTGCTTCTACTTACTTTTTAGGTGCTTTTTCCTTCCCCACTTCACAAAACGGGTTTACTTTAGCCTCGGACGAGACAGAAATGATTTTTTTCACCTTCTTACAATTTAACAGGGATGGAGAACAAGAGTGTCAGCGCTTCACCGGCAGCTGGAAGGCTCAAGAATAGCTTGACACGACGCTGTCTTCACATGCACACAGGAGATAAGGTGCTTTTCAGCTGTCTTTTCTTAAAGTATTTGTTAATGTGCTGCCTATCTCAAAGGAACATGACTGCACTACCTACATCTTAGAAAATGACAAGGCTTGCACTAAACAAAAGGAGACATCACTAAATATATCCACCATAGTTCACTGAAGCAGCAATCAGCTAAAACAAGGACCATACCAAATTCACAGGAATGTTCCATCATTTCATAGACCTAGTACATAAAAATGACTTTTATAAGATAAGGGCTAGATTTCTGAATACACGTAATCATAGAATGCACATTATGAGTTAAGTCTTGAACCTTTCAAACATAATTTTCAGTCCCATCGTTCCAATTGTACCTTTCTCCAGCACAAATGAGCTTCACAGCAATTAGTATAAACACGTACACTCATTCATGTATCACGACAGGTTATGAGATGCCGTGAAACTTTGTAACAATGATAGTTAAGTGTGCATGATAGCATTGAAAATTAAACTTTTTTAAGATCTGGCAGAAATGTCCCTACAATCAAACATGTCCTCACAGAAAAGGTGGGATGTCAATACATGGTCCTCACAGAGGGGCAAAAACCAACATACACAAACACACACACACACACACACACACACACACACACACACACACACACACACACACACATACACACACACACACACAGTTTGAGGAAATCACTTGATTCACCATGGAAAGATTGAACTCAAGGTCACATGACGCCTGCTAGCTACAACGTAGCATTAAGTTTGTGAGGCGCAGCTCACTCAACTCTGGAAAATAGTGCATTAGTTCAGCTTTGGAGTCCATTTCATCATTCTTGGGCATCTCACTCATAAAATTTCTCACATGACTATCAATCCCAAATATCTCAAAACGTCAACATGCTATAATCAGAACCTGCGATTAAGGCACAAACTGCTTAAATGGTCTATATGACTGGAAAAGGCTCATTTCAGACTCTGTGACACAATTTCCACTGCCACGAACAGCGTCATTATATAATGACTGTACAGTTTACAAGTCATGCTCGTTCCTGTTGCAACGTGAGGCACTATGCTAGACTTGGCATTCCTTCTTATCTTGCCGGATGGCGATCCAACTGGGAGCACACGGCTGGTGCCGACAGGAATGTCTTGGAGCTGAAAGCGGCTTTGATGTAACATAGGATACCGGGCAAAGAAGGCAAGAGACACCCCGGTGGAAGAAATTATCCTAATCTGGAAAATGCTAATTGAGCCCTAAGGGTTAATTTCTCTTTCTTTATCATCTCCCTGCTTTAATCGTCTACACCGTAGGAAGCGGCAGACTTATCAACCCAACCGCCATGCTTCAAAAAAATGGTCAAAATAATCAGCGGTTTGCGCGGGGAAACATTCCTTGTCCTCGCCAGTAATTAAAAGTTGCCCTAATCCATCCACTTTGAAATGTAATTGGTGAAAGCGGCAATGCCAAGGAGGGCAGTGCTCAGTCAAACGAGGCTGTATGGAGAGCGTTATCAGACACTTTCACAGGGAAAACGAAGCAAGGTAAGCTGTGTCCATCCACAAAGGAAAGGCAGTGATTTTGAAGTACTTCATGAGCTAAAGCACAAAACCTATTAACCGATACTGCATAGAAAAAAAAACAAATTCCAAAGCGTATTACACACTGAAGGGATGTCACACCCCAACATCCATCACGCCAAAACATTACAGAATTATTGTGTAAATTCCTTTCTATGGCTCTGATTGAGCTGCAGTGTCTGAAAGGTCAAACGCAAATAGCTCACAGGGGTCTGAATCCAATCTACAGACATCCCAGGTAAATGTGTCCACCAGCCAATAATGTTGACTCAGGATAAAGACGGATTAAGCTACCCTTTGAGATAGCCTCTAGAGTCAACGCTGCAGTCTGGATCAGTAAATTACAGCCAAAATCCTTCAGCGGCAGTTGTTACTCCTTGCTCCAAAAGTCTAATCAGTAAAGAGGGGCTGTATGATGGCATAAATGTCGAAAAGTTGGGTAGATGGGCTCGGTGGGGTTTATGTACCACATTCATCAACAGACATGCAGCAGAAATCAGACATAATTCTTCTTTACATGACTCTTCCCATCTTAATGTCTTCAAATTAAATGCCTTTTTTGATGCTGTGCATTTACGACTGACCTCTGTTCTGATTGGCTACACTGTGTTGTGGCAGCCAATCAGAAGCCCAGGATTCTGCTAATTCTATAAATACTGGTTTTCTTTTCTTGTCCACACTAGGCTTATATCTCCAACAGATTTTAGGCTTATTTTTCATGTTCTAACGTAATTTGTCATCACTATAAATACAAATCTAATATCTGAATATAGTTACTTCCATGTTTCAATTTTATCAATAAAACTGTTGAGCAAAATGACATCTATCCATCCATGCGCGTAATTTGTGGGGAGGGATAGGGGGGTTATGACCACCCCAATAATGTGATCCAATCACTATAACCCCCCAATAAAGTCACATAATTTCAATTTACAAAAACATCTTTCATGAATAACTTGTTAATTTTCTTTATTCATGATAATTTTTGGGTAAAATACTAGCATGTTTAATCATTTGGTAATGTAACCCCCCCTTTCCCCACAAAAAAGTGGTATCACCCAACCCGAGGGCTCTACCAAGCAGCAGCGCTCACCGTTTGCTTGCTTGTGGAAGCAGCTGCTGGGGAGTCGGTGTCGTAAGAAAAAATGAAAAGAGCATCAAAAAGTGGACAAAAAACAATTTTTCATTATTGGTCGACTTGTAAAAAGCAGAAAAATCTAAATGAGGTAAATGTATATGTATTGTTAGCTGATGATTTAATAACTATGCCGCTGTGTATCAGACACACTATGAATACTCGTTCAGGTATTTTAGGTCCGTTAGACCTGCTACTACCTGCTCCTCCTGAGCTGACAATGAGTCAAAAGAAAAAGAAGATAAAAGTGGTTATTTGCGCACACAGTACAGTACAATACCTATATAAATACAATACCCTTATAAACTAGGGTGCTGTCTGAGAAAATGGGATGTTTAGGCTCTCCTGAATCTCCTGAATCCTTTTAGAAAAGGAAATTATTTAATAAATAAATAAATAAATAGGCAGACAGCTCAACCCCCCCAATGTTGGACCCAAAGTTACGCCCTTGCATCCATCCATCATCTTATCTGCTTAACAGGGTCGCGATGAGTCCCCTACATACTTTCCTACCCAAGCCCAGACCAGCGTATCAAAATGACCATTTGCATTAATAATAATTATAATGATATAATAATATATAATAATATATGACATTTATACACTAAATTCACTCCAGTGAATTCTTCCATGATCTTTGTTGAGTGATGCATTATGGTACATTAGCCCGTATTAGTTGTACACTATATTTACAGTGCACTGTGTGTAACAACATAGTCACTATGTAGAGAATCTAATTGTTGACAATTTGGACAGCGCTAAAAATGGCCGCCACCCTAAATAGAAGAGTAAACAGTACAAAAGGTCTGAGTTCAGACACAGTTATTATATGTCTTACTTTCAGTCAGGGCTCCTCTCAGGAAGCACAAACCAGTGCAAGGAGAACTCAGCAAAGCGTGAAAGCCTGTCAGGGTAATAATTATCATTAGCAAAAAAAAGAACTGAATCTAAATATCAGTGGTCTATAGGCCACAATAAACTCTCTCACAAACACGTACAGGCATGCTCACTGCTGACTGCTTCTGACATTTACAGCTGTCAAACATTTCAGTCGTGCCACACTTAAAATGTGCCCTAGACTGGAGAACTGCATTTTCTTTAAACTGTAGTGAAGAGTTTAGTACGTGGAACCGACATACCGTGAACCTCAAATGCTGCCGTTTCCTCCTTCAAACACAAATCACAGCTAAGTCAGTAAAGTCAATTTAAAAAAGTGTTTAAGTCATCTTTACACTTTCAATTCCCGTGTGAGGTCAAACAAACGTCCTCTTAGTACCAAACAGCTTTTCTCTTCACTCTCATCCTCTCTCACACTTCTCTACCATACTGTGCACCTCTCCTCTCTCCTGTTTTTCCTCAGCTCTCCTCCTTTCACTTCATCACCTCTCTCGTACACTTCTTTTCCATACCTTGCGCCAATTCTGTCTTTCCGTTTATCTTCAGGTCTTCTCTTCTTTCACTTCACTCGCACTCTATCAGATACTTCTCTTCCATGCTGTGCACATCTTCTATCTTCTCCCTCTGTTTTTCCTCAGCTCTCCTCTCATTTACAGGAAAAGAATTTATCACCTGTTTATCAGCACCCACTTAGTCTCAATGACAAAAAAAATCTGAAAAAAAAAATCCACAGTAAAACTTTGTAATAACTTTCATTAATAAGATATTAATTAATGATTAATAACTGTGAACAAATCATTAGTTCATGAGAATTTGAGCATGAACAAATGTTTATAAATGACAGTTCATGTAATGATTGTAGTCATTTTTGCAAATGTTAAGAAATCATTAGTAAATCATTTGTTAATGAAATTCTCATGAACTAATGATTTGTTCACAGTTATTAATCATTAGTTAATGAGCTATTAATGAAAGTTATTATAAAGTGTTACCAAATCGACTTTTCTTTTAAGTTGGCTATAAACTAGCCAAATGTGTCTGTTTCCCAAAACAGTGATGGACCGAGAGAGAGTTTAAAATGATAGTCTCTCCATCATTTAAGTGCAGTAATGCATCCCAGAGCAGTGCTCCCCAATTACTGTTTCAAATCCCACACGAGCCTCTTCAATCAATTACTCTCTCTCACACTTCTCTTGTATACCATGTAAATCACCTTTCTCTTCCTGTATGTTACTCAGCTCTCAGTAGGAGCACATTTCCCACAAGTAACGCTGAGCAGAGCACATTAAATTATTCATGAGCTCACCTTAAAAGGTGAAACGACTTGTTTCAGCAAAAGGGCAAATCCATAGTTTTTTTAACAGACTTTTAAAACCACGTCTGGTTATTTTACAAGTCATATACCTTCTAAGTAGCCACCAGAGACCAGTTTACAATGAGCAAATCAACCGAACATAACCAGTGTAGGTTATCTGGAATACCAGAGAATGCACAAATTAAAGGAGTTTACCATATCTCCAAATCAACAGCTGCCTTCTGCAGTGACAGGTCCAAAGCCCGACTCTGCAGGCACATATGGATTTGTCTGGGTGAGCACTGACACTAGACTATTAGCCGATAATGGCAGCAGGTCATTTAATATTCAAATGAACTGCCAGATGCCTCCAACAGCAGGCTGGTGCTGGAAAATTAATTAGGAAAAATATACAAAATCTGGCACATTTGAGGTTTCCCAAGAAGCAAAACCCAAGACATCTGAAGAGGCTCATTAATTATCATTTCTGTTTATTCATACAACTGTAACTTTGCCTGTGTCCCTTGCACACAAAGTTGTATCTCACTAAATGGCGCTTCTGATTTGCTTCTGTGAACGTTACAGGAGCTCTGACCGGCCACGCGAGTCCGTCCTCTGTATCCGAGAGCTGAAGATCCATAAATTGCTCCATGAGTAAGGAGTTGGTGTCACGAGCACATTTCCACACTCTCCGAGGCATGACGGTAAGTGACAGGCACGGTGTGCTACAAAATGGGCTTTTTTTTTTATTCCTGCCAGCCTACTGTTCCAACCAAAAAAGACAGATCAAAACACTCTTTATTCAGCCTAATTTGGTTTCATTCACTCCTTTTTTTCCTTCTCTGTGGTGACCTAAAAGCATCAGCCCTTCTGCACGCCTCTTCTGGAACAAAAGCTGGAGCTGGTGAATGCACAGAGAAAGTGCTAGTGACAGCTAATGTGGAGGAGATGCTTTCTTTACTGCATAAATCATTTAAAGAGTGATTCTATCTGTCACAGCTTGTTTTATGCACTCAAGACTGAGACAGTAGTGCTTTGCTGAGATAGAGAAAGAGCACATGTTCATATTTCGAAGCAAGGAGAGCCGGGCAGCATGAACGGGAGAGGTATTTAAACCCCCGGGGAAGCAGAATGTGTGTTTCCTTTCTAAAGAAGTTCATCTTGTTCCATATAACATACATGTACGTAGTGAGTAAAGCTTATTAAATGTGAAGAAATCTGAAATAAAGCCATAAAAAGCAAACAAAAACCATCCCCCGGTGAGTAAACACAGCATAACAATTTAAAGTAAAGAAAACGAACTGCTGCTCAGTTCACTGTTTGTATATTTACTTTACGTGACTTTAATGCACCTGTAATCTGTAGATGAATGTGAACCCAGGTTTTTATGGCACACAAATGCCCAAAATGCTGTAATTTAACTGTTGTATGCGACGGCTGGGATCAGTCAGAGTGCAGAAGGGAGTCAGATGAAGGTTCAGCCAGTTCAGCTAGTTCAGTCTGGCTGCTGGTGCTGAGAGCAGCTGTTTCTCTTTTGTTCTCTTCGTTCTTTTCTCCGTTAATCAAGTGTTTACTGCGAAATGGCTTTTCAACTCGCCTCCTTTATGCTGCTATAATATAAACTAAAGTGTTTAGTCTGGTGAACTTTCTCTATGATTCATATGGCTGTCAATCACGTTAAGACCACGCCCACAATGTTCTCAGAAATCTGTTTTTACCACATTTCTATTTAGCACAACATCCAAGTTTAGTACTGTAAAAAAATAACATTTTATAATATGTTTGGAGGTCTTGAAGCCTGGGGAAGCAACAGAGCCAAAAAACAAGGAAATATGCAGAACAAAATTCATTAACAAAGTAATTCAACTCTGGGGAGGTGAGATCATGTTTATCTTTCCCAGCTGAACAGTCTGTTGTGGTAGAGAAATTGGACCCTCCACTAAAAATATGCAAGACATTAAAACAGCTATGTAACTGCTAATGGATGAGACTAGCATTAATGTAAACTCCTCTCTTTTTACAGCGATGCACCATCTGTCAGGGTAAAACACTGCTACTGCAGATAGATTTTTGTTTTGTAGCTGCTTAATTAGACTTGTTCAATGAGCTACTTCACCCTCTGATAGCCGGCACTCTCATCTTCAACCAGCAGTTTCAAGGAGCTGAAACTGGAGCATCAAAACAGGCACAATGAGCATCCTTATAGCTGCAGTCTTACTGCCTTTCCATTTCGAGTGAAGACCTTGTAGACTATAGGGGTCCACTGATTTTATATATAAATATAAAGAGAGAAACAGATGCACTGCAGTCTACTACTAAGTGCAGCTCAGTGGAGCTCAAATGCACTAAAGTGTAGATACCAGCTCTGTGTACCTAATTAAAGGCCAGTGAGTGTACCTCCTTCTTAAAATATACTTTTGTGACCTTGTTCTCAGGTGGAACATGACATCAGGATGGCTCAGCCAATCAGGGCTCAGTTAACAGGAAATCTAATTGGCTCACTCATGGTAGCGCTAGCATTGCTACACGCTAAAGGGCACCGCGTGGCGCATCCCCAGCATGAATATGAGCCGATTCCTAACGTGACCTGCGGAGAAACAGCATTCAAATGGAAAGTTTTCCCTTTTAGCTTGTCTGCCAACGCGCTAACAGTCCTCCCACCTCCCAGAAACGTGTGCGAAAATAAGACCAAATTAGCCTTAGTGCTAACACGCCTCCTCTAACTGCCGATTTAGCCTCCTTTCGACTGTGTGAGGTGGAACACGCGGCAGAGAAATGACAGTAAGTGCCACAAAGGCAACAGCAACTGTCATATTTTCCAGGCAAAAGTGCACCATTGTGTCATTAATATGATTATACCTCTTCCCCCGCTACCTCTGAAATACCTAGAAAGCTTGCGTATAAGCTGATTTCCAGTTTTTTGGAGAACTATTAGGCAGAGAAAAGGGCTGTGCCAGCAATATCCGCCTTCCACATTAGTAATCTGTCTGAGTCACGGGAGAAACTCGGCTGTAATACTTCATGTGTCGTCGCTGTTGATCCCAGCGCTGCAGAGCCGGTCCAGCACTGGAGCACCTTTGATTTGGAATTATCCACAGCCGATTAATAAACGTGGTGGTAGATACACTCCTTCAGGATGTGGAGGCATCACGTTTACTGTGCAGGATGCCATCTGTCTGTAATGTACCAAACACAACAGACATGCTACTGTCTAGCTGCCCTAAGGTTTCGCTAAATGACGTGAAGCAGATAGTGTCCGTATGTGAGCATGATGTCATCTGTGGATGTAAAGCTTAAAATACCCCAGGTGAGCATAATAAAGTTAGGGGATCGATAGCGATACTCGCTGAGACTACTCTCTGTAATTAGTGCTACAGAGATCCAGCCGATGTGTTTCACACTATTATAACAGTGAGCACATAAACACTCTTATCTGACAATACTTATTAAATAAATCTGTAGCCTGTTTGTGCAGAAACGACCTCTAGTTTCCAAAAAACTTACTCCCACTTCTCAAAAAGACGGTTCCTCAAGGGTTCTTTAGTAAAGTAAATGGTTCTATATAGAACAATAAACATCAAAAACACCCAAAGGGTTCTTCGCATGATGAAACAGCTCTTCAGACTGAAAAGGAATGTGCTGTAGATGGTTCTGTACAGAAGCCTTTTGAAAATGGTTCTATATTCCAAAAAGGGTTCCTCTATTATTACTACAGCAGAACCCTCTACAGCAGAGCATCAGACAAGTGCTGTTTTTAAAGGCCTAAAATCAACATGACGATGAGAAGAGAACACACACACGGCTCCATATTACTCATCACAACAACGTTCACTTGACAACGGAACAAGGTTGCCACGGCAACCATGAATGCATCTGTGTTTGGAGGGGAAAAAAAACACCAAAATTGTCCAAACGATGAGGTTTCACAGGTGTGTACCAGCAAAAACGTGACCAAATCATCATGAGAAAACAACAAAGACGGATTTGAAAACAAAGAGACGTTTGTCCTTACGGAGCTGAACCAGCCCATCTCTTACCATTCAGAGCTTCTGTACTTTCTTCTTCTCTGAGATCCACACAAAGGGGAGGAGTCAGTATTTGACCAGAGGAGGACGGGTACCCCCCAGGTGGGTCTGATTCCTCCCAAGGTGGGTAGATGCCTCTATCTCCTCTCACTACTACTATATACACAGTAAATCTGCCAGTGTTAAATCAACACTATTAGAGTAAAATTAACACTGGGAGTGTTACATTTTGACACCCTCAGTGTTAATTTAACTCTTAAAGTGTTGATTCAACACTGGCATATTTACTGTGTAATGTCTGCTGGCTCAGGTGTCTGTTAGCTGATGTATCAGAGCTGGGGATCCTGCGCTTTCCTCCGAGCGCATTGGCTGCCCAGTGATGATGTATCAGCAGCAGTTAGAAAAGAGGCGGAGCCTGGTTTCACATGCATTTGAGGAGGCCTGTGCAAGTCTTCACCCTCCTACACTACATTGCAAGTGATTGGGAGAGTCCAAGTAGATGAGTAGGTCAATTGACATTGGAGTGATAATTGGATAAATATATATATATAGCGCCCTCTTCTGGCACAAATCTGATTTGTAATGAACCTACATAATGTCCCTTCAGTGCTGCGCAGCCTGACATTTCTGTACAATTTCTACCTTTTTAGTGTTCAGTTGTAAATTGTAAGCAAGTGCTGTTTTATTAAAAATCACATTTTCTGATCATTTGAAGGGTTATTTTATAACATTTTTACATTTTTTACTTCATGTAGTTGCTGCATAAAAAGCACTAAGATTTGGACATGCAGATTCACAAGTCCTAAAAATACTGTGGAGTTCTGAGAGGTTAAAGGTTGAGATTTTCAAATGGTGTGAAAGAATATGACCGGGCCAAGAAAGTATTCGGGGGAATTCTTTTCCATAAAGCCCAAGTGATTTATATTTCATGAAAAAGAATGTCAATGATATGTGCATAGAAATCTCTTGGTGCATCTCTCCTGACTTCAGCTGAACCTCCTGGCCTGAGTGAGGGAGAGGTCTCCTGCTGGGAGGATGAGGATGACACACAGCAGGGATTCAAGGGCAGTGGGAGCTACCCCGAGGAACATCCATGATTATTCAATTTACACTGTTTCACTCCTGAAGAAAATACGGAGGCTCGCTCGCTTCCTTACGAGGCTACAAATGATGTCAATTCAAGTCATTTAGCAAATCCTTTAGCAACAAATAATTTATCAAAGGGAAGCATCCAGTGAGAAGACATAATGTGATGCACGGCTATGAGTTTATGAATTCATGAATACATGAATGTACCATCATGAATAACGCAGTCATACCACAAACTACTCTGTAACAAAACATGATAACAAATTCATGGCTAGTGAGCCCCTCAGAGACCAATTTAGCATTGCGTCAGTGGGCGTACAGCCATATAAAAGCCTAACAGCTGACTCTTATGTATACACGTTTGGGCGGCGTGTCAGTGTGTATCACAACATCAGAATATTATCATGACCACCTACCTAATGATGGGAATAACCACCCTTTGGCCTGGAGTGCTCACTCAGTGGTGATCCCCCACACTTTCCTCACTGCTCCTCCATTATAGAGGATAATTGGGCTACTGTGGTGTATCGATTGCTCTGTACCACTCGCTGGACTCATCATTCTCCACTGGTATCCCTGGCCCATGGGGTACCACTGTTATGCTGATAGGAGGCTCAATGTACTGGAAGTCCATTCTCAGTACACCTTCACTACAGCGGCTCAAGAACATCAGACAAAGTTAGTGGTTTTTGAGATGCTGCCTCCACCATGCTTCACCTGGTTCATTGATATTACGCCCCGTGGACATCAGTCACATGACATGTGGTCTTACACTCTGCTACAAATGACTGGTGTGCTCACTTACAAACCGGATTCCAAAAAAGTTGGGACACTAAACAAATTGTGAATAAAAACTGAATGCAATGATGTG
>BRDA01027868.1:0-24969 GCA_036984385.1 Crenuchus spilurus | reverse complement strand
TCTCTCTCTCTCTCTCTGTCCCTCTCTCTCTCTCTGTCTCTCTCTCTCTCTCTCTCTCTGTCTCTCTCTGTCCCTCTCTCTCTTTTCTTAATTATTTTTTCTTGTCTGTTTTCAGGAAGTCCTTGTTATCCTCCACAGATTTATGGTCGAGACCGACGATACTGGCGGAAATATATTCACTTTGATTTCAACGAAATCATTCGCTTAGCCACTCAGGAAATTATTAGAACAAGGTAACTGAGCACTGATTCAGGTTCTAGTTTGTCATTTGTATATGTTTTTCTGTCTTTTTCATGTGTAATGTGTCCTTATCTAACTGATCTTTTTCATTTTACAATAAACCTTATTTTTTCTAGTATTTGTCTAATTGTTGTACCATCAGTCTTATAACATCCCGTTACCTTTTCTTTAGTGTCAGTTTGTATAGTAGGGCTGTCATGATTATCAGTCTTGATGCAGTCTGAGCAGATTGACATTCTTGATGAATTAGCAGTTGCACTTTTAAAGTGTTTTGCATGGATATGTGTCTTTTGCCACGTAATGTTTTATATCATATTATATCCCTTTATAGGAATGAAGGGATGTAAGAGCAGGTCTTGTTTCTCCCAGTACTGACCAGCAGGTTATACATTATCCCACCTATTACATGACTAAAAGTATGTTTACATGTTTTTTAAATAGATTTATTACAGTTTAATTAGTTACATTAATTAGCCAAGCAAAGCTCCTGTTGCACCTTAAGTGGTGAAGTGCATACATTAATTTGCCTAAGGAAGTTCTCATTCCACCTTAAATGGTGCTGTTTTTACATTTCTACACCTGGTAGGAAATTGGACTAAGAAGCTAACTTTGTCCTGGTGATCTCTGCTGATTTTAAAGAAATTCAGACTCTTTGTCCTCTCAGGATACTGATCACTGTCTGGTCTCAGCGTTCTGTTGTGATAACACTGACGTGGTTATAATCTGGTTTAGAACAGCGGAATATAGTTTAACAGCTATTTTACTGCTTGAGAGGTCATAGTGCTGAAGGGTCAACTCCCAAAGAATCAGACCTTCAACTCCTGTTTGACTGAGAGTTGATGTTGACTCTGAGGTATCAATGAATGTCTGTGTGATGACAGCTTCATTCTCATTGGCTAGAATCTCTTGGAAGTGATGAGCATAATAATAAGCATTCAAACCAAACGGTTCTGATCAGGCTGGGAAAGGAGGCTGTCATGCTTAAAACTTTTGGCATTTTAAACAGACATTTCATTAAGAGCCACAGAGAATTGTGTTAACGAGTGGAACAAAGCTATTATAGTTCAACTTTAATTAATAGTCAAAATAATCACTTGATTACTAATAGAATTAATACGCAGGACCACAATTGCCGCTTTTCTGGCTTTATGCTTCAGCACTTTTGGATTTAAAATGTCTGAAGTTAACTTGTATACTCTAAATTTAATTTAAATGATTTCAGAGTATAATTAGTATGTAAATTATGAATAGATTTTGGGCATTTTCAGGTAATATTAGGACAGAATTGTTATTTTGCCAGACAATTTGCATGAAATGGGCCTTATTTAATATTTAATATTGAAGAACTTGCTTGGGTCCAAGTGTGTACATTGAGATACATTGTCCTGATGCATAATGAGGTCATTTCCACTTGCTGAGCTGATAAATTGTTTGCTTTTCCAGTAGTCTAAGTTGGTTTTGTCATGCTTAATGACTGTTATTTCACTCTATGGTATGTTTTTCAGCCTCATTTATTTTGACGGCTTTATGCTGCCTGATCCAACAATGCTCCAGAAGTAAACCTTACACACACTAATTGTTCACATGTGTGTATGTGTTCGCTTTAACCCTGTATTGGTTGGGCCATTTCTAATCAAAAGCATTTCCAAAGCATGTACACTAGAGAGCAGTGTTGCTGTTTACATGTACAATACAATACCAGTAGTACATGGCATTTTTGTTCATTTATCATATTTTTCTCACCAATGCTGGTAATTATAGTGATTATTCAGCAAAATATCTATCAACATTAATGTGTGAATTCCACAAGGCTTTCCTAAAGCTGCCCTGCTCCCACTCCAAACCATTTCACAGTCTAAAAAAGATGCTAGAAGGTGCAAACAAGATATTAACATAATATTATCATTATTTATTTCAATACCTCAATCAGGGGAACCCAAATTTATTGTTTAGCAGTAACCAAGCATTCCATTTTGGAAGATAATCACAATAATATTAGGAAAGACTATATTTAGATGCTTATGTTGCTTTTAATTTACATTCAACTAATTAGATGTCAGTCACCTTTATTGTCAGTAGCCCTAACCTGACCTTGGCCCTAACCCTTAACCTCAACCTATAATTCAAATCTAAAGATGTACAATGGATGGACAGTGGTTATCGTTTGCCCTGATTATTGTACAATTCAGTTATCGGCGACTTTTTTCAGTTAAGTTTTGTCCCAGTTATCGTTCATCTGCCTGGTTTTCATCGCCGTGACTGGACAATCATTTTTGCGAAAACAAAGCATCCACCCATGCATTCATCATTCATTCTGGCTTTGTTTCTCACTTATAATGCTCAAAACAAAACTAAAACACGTCACACTAAAGTGAGCCTGAAAACAGATGCGAAAACAAATGGCAGCTGAGAACAGGTGTATAAAACAAAGGCTGTGGCTGGACCACACCAGCACTCTCTAAAACAGAGCGTAAACCTGTAAGAGTGATGTTAAATGTTCATTTATCCATTTCATTAGTCTTTTGTGTTTATTTCTCAGTGTGTTCTGTATGTAAAACTATAGTTATTCTGTATAAAGTGTATTTTTGTTCATATTTTGGAGTGTCTGTAACAGATTAATTAGATTTACTTTATTTCTTATGGGACATTGCTTCAGTTGTCGTTTGTTTCAGTTACCAGGCACTTTAGAACAGATTAATGATGAAAACCGAGGTTCCACTGTATTGTAAGTGATGTAAATATTTAATGTTAATGGAATGTCTTCTGTTTACCTCTTGAAATGTTAACTTGAAGTTCAAAACTTACAAATCTGAAACAGAGCTCCACTATATGAGACCTGTTTTCATCTATGTTGTGCATGTCCAGCCAATTCAAGGTCTGGTGATGACGTAGCGGCCTCACGTTTTTATTCTGATCTGGCTGTTGCACACTAACGCCTTTGTGCTCTGAAAGCTGAAGATGGCTTTCAGTAGAGTCCCTTATTTCCCGTTTTGAAATGCTGCTTGCTTTTCTTTCTTGCGGCTAAACCGTAACATTTCATAACATCTTCCTGAATGTCTTTACTGTCTGTCCCAGCCTTTGTGTTGTTGAGGTGTTACGTTTTTAGATCATTTTCAGATACAAAGAATCGGTGAAAACCAAACGCCTCTGCAGTGAGGAAACAAAGCAAACGTAGACATTTGTGTTGACTTTGTTCATCATTGTTGACTTGTACTGATGGGAGACTAAGCGTACGGCGTTGTTATCTATGAGGAAATTTACATTAGGAGTCCTGCAGATACCAAAAAACTAACTTTAGATTGTTGATTAACTCGAAAGTAAGCAGTGGTTTTAACAGCGTGGCACAGGTTAACGAACTTGGTTCTCAGCTTGCTGATGTTCTGCAGTGTTGGCCTACAAGACCATAGTAGCAGAATGACTGCTGTTCTTTGTGCTTTGTAATATGATGGTAACTGTGTGAGCTGCACAAAGCTGGAAACTCTGGAGACAGTCTGAAATAATGGCCTTCTGTCCCCCCTGTGAGGATCTTTTAATGAATGGCTCATCCACTGGCAAGCTGAATAAAGCCGTCGCCGTGTGGATTTTCAACTCGTTTCGTTCCATAGTTCAGCTTTAAGAGTTTAAGAACACATTTAAAAGTCTGGGGTGTATTAGATGATATGAGAAATGACAAAATCTTCAGGTATAATGACCTGATTGACGAGGTTTGTATTGTTCTGGACAGACGACTCCTTCCCCAAATGTGCGAGTAGCCAATCGACCCGCTCATTCGTTGACTCTCCCCATCACTTGTTATGTTTCTGACTCTAGGAGGGTGCAGACTAACACAGGCCTCCTCCAATGCATGTGAAGTCAAGCTCCGCCTCTTTTCTAACTGCTGTTGATACATCGCCGCCAGGCAGCCAACGTGTTCGGAGGAAAGCGCAGGACCCCCAATTCTGATAGATCGCCTGGCAGATGCCTGAGCTAGCCGGCATTACTTAGTAAGGCTGGGGAGAGAGTGCCATCTTACCCACTCTGAGAAAGCAGAGCACGGCCAGTTTGCTCTCTCAGGCCCCGGATGCTGATGGCAAGCAGCATGATCCAGGATTTGGACTCACGATCACATCCTAAAACCGACACTGCGGTTAAAATAAAAACAAATTCAGACATGGTGGAGTGAAGAGAATTGTTTTATTCTATTTCCAAGAGAAAATGTCTCTCTGAATGAATATTACAGGTGGTATGTCATATATTACAGAGTCTCGAGGGGTGGTGTAACCACCCTTCCCTGTCCACATGAGGTCATTCTTCTAAGATCTATTGATTAAATGTTTTTTTACTGACCTGGCAATAAGCCATCTTTTCCTGGCACTGGTATGTTCACAAATCATGTTGACTCAGTACAGGGTACAAAGTACCTCTGGGACCACCTGCTCCTATCCTTTGCCAGTCTAATTTTGTTCAGTTTAGGCAAGTTCACATTAATATGCGAGTTTTAAACTTAAATTGCTTTCTAAATTTCCAGTTATAAATTTGCTCATTTTGTGATGCATTTGCATTAAACTCCATCACAGTCTGCACTTTTCCATCCCAAATCAATAGTTCCAGCAAAAGTTGTTCCATTGAGGCTCTGTAATCTTACTGGACTGGATGCTGGGAACCTGGGATGCAAGGAGCCGTAGGGCATTGGCGTCACCATCAAAGTTTGTCCAACACTCGCGTGCAACAGAAATAAAAAGTGTCATAAATTTTGGTGTTCTGGACCATCAAACCAACTAACTGGTGCATTGGTGATGTGGTACCTTTGGTTGGGATCATCAGGAACCACTTCTGGTGTTAAGTGAGGTAAACCATGGATTCGGGATGGTTAGATATGCCTTCAAACAAAGAAGCAAAACTGGCAGGACTTGTTCTACCACGTGGTTTATACCGTGTCTTCCTCTGACTTTTGTTTCTGGATTAGGGAATGCCCACATCCAGATAAGCCATATCAGATGAGATGTATCCAAAACACCAATGCATGTACGGTGCTCCTGGTTACCTGTGATGACTACCTATTGACCATCGCCTTCAAATTCTGCTTACGTCAACTCGCAAGATCTACTGCTAAAGTTTTAGATGTTTTGAGTTGACTTGCTGGGTCAAAAATGTATATCGTGGGTCTTAAAGCTTGCTCACGTCTTTACAGACGTATCTGAAGAACCCTTTGGAGAGTGGAGAACAGTCGTCTCCTGTGAATTAGATAGTTGATGTTGTTCTACATGATGTTGCTGAGAGAGAGTTCTTACCAGTAAATGGCTTTTTAGTAGGGTTATGCTGTCCTGCTGAGAAGGGTGTGATCTGATTGATTAGATAACGAGCTTACCTTGATCCACTTTGCTAATGAAGCATGCAATCAGGCATCGGATTCCTCTAGAAGAGCAAAATAGCCCTTCAAAACCATTTCTCATGCAAATGAGCCAACGTCAGAATTAGAAAGACGGCGCCTGAGGCGATATGCCAAAAATGGTTTGTTTGTCCTTTGTTGGAGTCAATAATTCTTCACATTCTTTCTTTTATGGAAAAGCAGCTCATAATGTATACTCTAGATTTGTAAATCATTAAAAGGTGCTTGTATGTATGTGCTTGTATACTATCATGAGTAATCTCATACAGTGGTGAAGAGCCTCTTTTATGATTAATATGCATGTTGCTAATCAATCTTATCACAGCTAAAATGCAGCTGGTTGGCAGTGACTTAATAGATATGAATACATCACAGTTATGTGTGATAGATGTGACTATAATAACGGGAGCTTCTGAAATCCAGGTCGGAATTAAATCAGGACTTCAATCATTCTGATGTTGTGATTTTGCGGACTGTTAAATTTTATCAGGTACATGTGATGTCTTTGAGAGATTAAGGGAGTTCAGGGGAGCTTTATAGCTGCTGTTAAGATTTACAGGCTGTCAGATGTGAACTTTGTGAGCCAACAGGTCTTCAGTGCTCTGTGATAATAGAATGCTTGCTGAAGAGGACCAGAGATAATGGGAGGAAAATATAGCAAACTGTTATATAATAGATGACTGCATGCACCTCAATTCCTTATGCACATAACGTTGCTTAACCTAGACCTGACCAACTGCATTAACCCCAGATCATAGCGCTTCTCTCACAGGCTTGTACGGTAGGCACTAGGCATGATGGGTGCATCACTTCAGCCGCCTCTCTTCTTACCCTGATGTACACGTCACTCTGGAGCAGGGTAAAACTGGACTCCTCAGACCACATGACCTTCCTTTGCTACAGAATCCAATCTTTATGCTCCCTAGCAAATTGAAGACATTTTTGCCAGTTATACTCACTATATTTCATTATTAAACATATCCCTGAGTTCTACTGTTTTATTTTTCTGTGATTGATATCACCAAACGTTTAATTGATCGCCGATCACGATCATTTGAGATTTTTTTCCCTCCACATTCTTTCCACTTTTTAATAATGCGTTCTTATTTCAATTTTAGGAGTTTCAGCATCTCCTTAGATGTTTTCCCTGCTTGATGCCAATAATTTGACCCTTCTTTAACAAATTAACATCTTTTCCGCAACCACAGGGTGTGTCTATGACATAGTTCAACAAATGAGATGCTACTTAGTGCATCAGGGTTAAATTACAGTGGTAACCCTACTTACGAGCATCCCTACTAACGAGTATTCCAGGTAACGAGTCGAGATCTCGGAATATTTTTGTTCCAGGTAACGAGTAAAATTCCAAGTAACGAGTAGCCTAAATTAGTTCAAGTATGCCAAACCACTAGGGGCGCTGCAGTTGTAGCATCCCCTAGATGCTAGCGTAGAAGAAGACGTCAGTCATTACCTTTGACCGCTGTCCAGTGAAAGTGAAAGTGCTAGTGAAAGTGACACAAAGACAGCAAAAGGTAGTGAACAAGAAAGTTAGATACATTTTACTTTTACTTTTCATATGATAAGTGTAACCATGCCATACACGTACGCCCGTCCTCCTGTCCTCCTTAATGACCAGCCTACATGATTGCCTTCGTCGTCTTGTTTATTTTTTTAAAAACCCATATAAACACATTATTTAGCATATTAAAGTATACTGTATATTGGCCGGCTGACACAGATTAATCAGTTTTACATGTATTCTTATGGGGAAAATGCATCCAGCTAACGAGCAAACCAGCTAACGAGCTCGGCTCCTGCACGGATTAAACTCGTAAGTAGGGTTACCACTGTACTTGCTAATAGCTGAAACAAAATCACCCATGCTGTAATTATCCAATGGGAGACTCTTACCTATTTGCTTAGTTAAATCCAGGTGCTGACCTTTTTTTGGCTAGGCAGTATATTTTCCACATTTGCAAAAAATTCAAGAGCATATACTGATACCTGTCTTTAAAATGTACATAACTTGAGAATTATGCTTGGTGAGCAGTTTTTAGTCAGTGTCCTCATAAAACATGCCATCTTGCAATAACTGGCATATTCCAAAATATCTGTATGTGTTATTCAGTGCGTATGTACTTATGAAGTGTATGCATATAGACTTTCAAATACAATCACACATTTCTAATCTTACTCTAAATAACTGGTGTCAAAGTTCAATGAGATGTGGAACAAGCCTCAATGGTACTTTGAACCTTTGGGAGAGCTTGAACCTCACCACCATCTCCTGTATGACTGTACAGTCTGTCTAGGCAGGTCGCTATGCTATTACATAGGGCAGACATGGCAAGTTAAAGCTGATAAATACCACTGTGGTGCGCTGGAGATGTACCATAGTACTTATTAGCAGGTGAGTATCGACTGTCTATGGCTTTCCATTTGAGTTATCTGATTGTTCAAGTGTAGATCAGGAGATGGTTATTATCTTGAGGTCACGGTGAACTGTGAACACTGCTATTCAAAGCCAGTCAATCATCTCCAGAGAGAAGAACCATAAAAGCTACAGAACACAGTATGAAGAGGAGTTACCACACTTTCAAGAACAATTGCATTTATTTGGAGTTGCCTTATACAAATATGTAACTACATACCAAAAGCCTCCAGCCTCCAACTCACATATTCAAGTCACTCCAACTCAATATTTTGAGTAGAAAAACGAACATAATAGTAAAAATAAAAAAGTGTCATTTTACATTACATACCCTTAGTATTTGTTATTATAAATGTTACAGATACAGTCTCATCAGTACAGTATATGATGGCTCATGTTATTACAGCAATAAGAAAAGTGCATTATGGTATACTGGCTGAGTATCCCAGTAAATAAAGTGGTTATTACACATGTACATTTTTATACATGTAAAACCGTCCAACTTTGACTGAAAGATGGTCATATAGACAATGTCAAAATGATGATGATGTACCTTTTTCTGGAACCTTCAGGTCCATTTCTGGGCTACATCACATCAACAGCTTCTCCAACACATTGCCAACATTTATACAGCTTTAGGCACATTTATCTGTTGGTTATTACAATGTGCTTTCTACACTGTGAAGTACAGCATGAAGCTAACACAAAAACAACAAAACATCTCTAGACACCAATCTTGTCCTCAAACAGCGACAGAAGCAGTAGAATGCCCCAGCCCGTCAGAAGGCCCATGTTCTGCAGTGCAAACATCAGCCATGGCTTCTTACTGTCCACATGGAGCATTGAGGGAAGCTACAGAGAGATGAAAGTACAGTCAGTTGGCTGTCTTTTCATGAACATGTAAATAAAGGAAAAAACCTTTACATAATGAAAAATACATATTTACAAAAGAGGTTCTTTAACAGAACTTTTATTGAAGAAATCATGGTTCTATAGCGTAGCTCAATGATTCCTTTATTTATTATAGAGCTTATGTGCTAATGAGTCTCCAAAATTAGAACTTTAAAAAAGTTAATCAAAGAGGGAAATATTAAAAAAAAATATATAAAAAAATATTTATATAAAAAATATATATATAAAAAAAAAACTAACATTATGCGTAAAGTGGCACGTTAAGCCTTTTTTTGTTTAATGATGATATCGTTTGAATAGTAATTTACTCCAAATTAAATAATATTAAAAAAATAAAAATTAATTAAAAAAAATTACATTTTAAAATAATACAAAAATTAATAAAAATAAAAAATCTGAGATCCTGGATTTCTGATTTCCGTGAGCTATAAGCCAAACTGATCAACAGGAAAACGACAACAAAAAAGCTTGAAATGTCAAATGAATAAGTGACAATTTAACTTTGAGTTAAAATTCTAAAACAAACTTTAGAAAAACAAACATTTATGACCATTATGTGCATGATCGTAATTCATATTTCTGCCTATTTTTGCCTTTCTGCCTTTATCTTTTGAGCTTGCTATTTGTGTTACTGTGCCTTTAAGAATGGGTGGAGCTAAACTGAATAAAGACTTTTTTTTTACCCTGATTTTCTCCCCAATGTATTAGTAGCTAATTGACCCGCCCATTCGTTGATTCTCCTCATCACATGTGTAATATCCCTGACTTTAGGAGGGGCAGACTAGCACAGGGCTCCTCTGATCCCTAGTTCTGATGAATCGCCTGGCAGACACCTGAGCCAGCTGACATTTCTTAGTAGTGCTGGGGAGAGAGTGGCATCTTACCCACCCAGAGAGAACACGGCTAATTTTGCTCTCTTAGGCACCGGCTGCTGATGGCAAGCAGCATGATCGGGGTTTCAAATTCGTGATCCTCGGATCGGATCATAGTGACCACTCGGAGCCACTTAAAAATATGGCTGATTAGTATGGCGTCAAAACAGGCTCAGCTTAAGCGTAAACGTAAAACAGGAATTGTAAATGTAAGATTTAAGTATCGTAAACGTAAATGAAAAACTGTAAATGAAACTGCAAAATCATAAATTAAAAACATAATCATAAACGAAAAATACTTATTGTAAATGTAATACTGACACTTTCGCTTTTCATTTTTATCTTTCACTTCACACGTTACATTTACCATTCAGAAATTACGGTTACGATTATTTTTTGTTCCTGACCCTTTTTTGACGAGGGGTGGGCTCAATGCTCATTGGCTAGAGGGACAGGATATTACGACATCACTTGCGCTTCACTGCTGGATAAAGTTTTACGACGCGAATTGAATCATGAGTCGTTTTGGTGAAAGGTGAAAACTTTTGTGCTTCACCACTTTTTTAAAGTAGTGTTTAATTGTTTGTTAAAAAAGAAATGTGCGTTTTATCGCGCTTTGCAGGGTTACTTACTAAAGGGCGAATTTACATCCACCGTGGGCAGCATGTGTGTGATAATCAACAGCGGGGTTGCCAGGTCCCCAAAAATCTGCAGGCCGATGTCTAACATAAAGCACCCTATGCAACCTAACACCAGTCTAAAATCTAAATCGTCCAATCAAACATATTATTATAATTAATATTTAATTAGTAGTAGTATTAGTAATGTAAGAACATACCTCCATAATTGCTTTTCTTTTCATTTAAACACCCAATTTTCTCTGTTCTAAATCTGTATGTTCACATCCCATTCCAATCAGTCATCTAATACTAGTAAGTCTATCCAAATACTCTTCACCCTCATTTGTTTACTACTTTTAAACTCCTTATGGACACCACAGTCAAAAATAAAAACATAAAAGATAAAACACTTATAGTGACAGATATTTTGAGCATATAACTGTTGTGTTAAAACCATAAGGAGTTAAAAGGCAGCGAACAACTGAGGGTGAAGAGTATTTGGATAGACTTACTATTATTAGATGACTGATTGGAATGTGATGTGAACATACAGATTTAGAATAGAGAAAATTGGGTGTTTAAATGAAAAGAAAAGCAATTATGGAGGTATGTTCTTCTTACATTATATTTACTACTACTACTAATTAAAATATGAATTATAATAATATGTTAGATTGGACGTTTTAGATTTTAGACTGGTGTCAGGTTGCATAGGGTGCTTTATGTTAGACATTGGGCTGCAGGTTTTTGTGTAAAAAATGTGCAAGTGATGTCGTAATATCCTGTCTCTCTAGCCAATGAGTGTTCCCACCCCCCGTCAAAAAGGGTCAGGAAAAAAATAATCGTAACCGTAATTTCTGAATGGTAAACGTAATGTGTGAAGTGAAAAATATAAATAAAAAGCGAAAGTGTCAGTATTACATTTACAATAAGTATTTTTCATTTATGATTGTTTTAATTTACGATTTTGCAGTTTCATTTACAGTTTTTCATTTATGTTTACGATACTTAAAACTAACGTTTACAATTCCTGTTTTACGTTTACGCTTAAGCTGAGCCTGTTTTGACGCCATAGATTAGTTTCAGTTTAGGGATTGCATGAAATAGAGAGTGAAGGGTATGTTTTGAAACTTTAACGTTTACATACATCAACTTCATTGAGGCATGGCCCCTTTAAGAGTATACTCAGTAAACATGTAATCATGGAGTATGGCATATTACATGAATAAGTCTAACTTACCATATCTGCAAGCCCCACGTAGAGGAACAGGCCAGCGGTGACAGCTGCGATCCACTCTTTGGCTGCGGCGTCTGTGGAGACTGAGAGTGCGATGAAGAGTCCGATAAAGGAGGTCAGAGCACTACCGATGTTCAGCAGCAGAGCTTTCTTCACCGACACACCACAGTGTAGAAGCACAGCGAAGTCACCTGAGAGAACGTTAAGAGAACATCAGAAGAATGTTTAGGAGACACCACCGTTAACAAATAAAAGCTTAGACTGGTGCATCTCCAAAAATTGGAATATCATGAAAAAGTTCATTGTTCAAAATTTAATTAAATGGTCATATTTAATATTTAGTACACGTAAATTGACATGTTCCACACTTTTGTTTTAACACTCTGGATTCCTCAAAATACTTATATAACTGCGAGATTTTATCCTAGAAACAAAACTAAACATAGCCCGGAAATCTTAAAGGGTTTTCAAATATGTATATCTTGAATTGAAATATATTTTTAGATTCTTGTGAGAGGAGATTAAATAAGCAGAGACACATCTGTGAGAGCGACTCGGACAGCTGTGCATATTTTCTGTTGTTGTTGAGTTTGTGCTGAGCCTGTGTAACACTTTGGGGAAAAAAACATTTTAGATGTGTGTAATTTGTAAAAATGTCAAGGTATGTCAGACTACATCAGAGTGTCTGAAACTCAGACTCCAGAGGGTTAATGTTGACTTATTGCTCATGAATCCAGAATCTCAAATTATCACAATATTCAGAGTGAAATACTATTCAAACAGTATCAACATTAAAATAAAAAAGTCACAATATTATCACAATAGTATCACTTACTGATTAGCCATAACATTAAAACCAATTTGCTAGTATGGCTAATATGCTATTGGTCCTACACATGTCTTCCAAACAGCTCCAACCCACCAAGCCCTGGACTCTACAAGACAAGGTCTCTTGTGTTATCTGGCATCAAGATGTTAGCAACAGATCTTGTGGAGAGAGTTCTAGCTCATCCATCACAAGCATCATCACACACCACACAAGTCTTACCACTTTGGACACTTTCTCCAGCATCCAACACATCATCTATGAGAACTGAGTGTTTTCTTACTGTCTTAATGCAGTAGTAGTAGTAGTAGTTGTAGTGGTAGTAGTAGTAGTGGTAGTAGTCGTAGTTGTAGTAGTAGTAGTAGTGGTGGTGGTAGTAGTAGTTGTAGTAGTAGTGGTGGTGGTAGTAGTAGAGGTAGTAGTAGTAGTAGTGGTAGTGGTGGTAGTAGTAGTAGTAGTAGTAGTGGTAGTAGTAGCAGTAGTAGTAGTAGTAGTGGTGGTAGTGGTAGTAGTAGTTGTAGTGGTAGTAGTGGTAGTAGTAGTGGTATTAGTAGTGGTAGTAGTAGTTGTAGTGGTAGTAGTAGTTGTAGTGGTAGTAGTAGTAGTGGTGGTGGTAGTAGTAGTAGTAGTGGTAGTGGTGGTAGTAGTAGCAGTGGTAGTAGTAGTAGTGGTAGTAGTGGTAGTAGTAGTAGTGGTGGTAGTAGTAGTAGTGGTGGTAGTAGTAGTAGTGGTGGTAGTTGTAGTTGTAGTGGTAGTAGTAGTGGTAGTAGTAGTAGTAGTAGTGGTGGTGGTGGTGGTGGTGGTGGTAGTAGTAGTTGTAGTAGTAGTTGTAGTGGTGGTGGTGGTAGTAGTAGTTGTAGTAGTAGTGGTAGTGGTGGTGGTGGTAGTAGTAGTTGTAGTAGTAGTGGTAGTGGTGGTAGTAGTAGTGGTAGTGGTGGTAGTAATAGTTGTAGTGGTAGTAGTAGTTGTAGTGGTAGTAGTAGTAGTGGTGGTAGTAGTAGTAGTGGTGGTAGTAGTAGTAGTGGTAGTAATAGTAGTAGTGGTAGTAGTAGTAGTAGTAGTGGTAGTAGTAGTAGTAGTAGTGGTGGTATTAGTAGTTGTAGTGGTAGTTGTAGTAGTAGTTGTAGTGGTAGTAGTAGTAGTGATAGTAGTGGTGGTAGAAGTAGTGGTGGTGGTGGTAGTAGTAGTGGTAGTGGTAGTAGTGGTGGTAGTAGTAGTAGTAGTAGTAGTGGTAGTAGTAGTAGTAGTTGTAGTGGTAGTAGTAGCGGTGGTGGTGGTGGTGGTAGTAGTAGTAGTGGTGGTAGTAGTAGTAGTGGTGGTAGTAGTAGTAGTGGTAGTAGTAGTAGTAGTGGTGGTAGTAGTAGTAGTAGTGGTATTAGTAGTGGTAGTAATAGTAGTAGTGGTAGTAGTAGTTGTAGTGGTAGTAGTAGTGGTAGTAGTAGTAGTGGTATTAGTAGTTGTTGTAGTGGTGGTAGTAGTAGTAGTGGTAGTAGTAGTGATAGTAGTGGTGGTAGTAGTAGTAGTAGTGGTATTAGTAGTTGTAGTTGTAGTAGTAGTGATAGTAGTGGTGGTAGTAGTAGTAGTAGTGATAGTAGTGGTGGTAGTAGTAGTAGTAGTGGTATTAGTAGTTGTAGTAGTAGTTGTAGTGGAAGTAGTAGTAGTAGTGGTATTAGTAGTTGTAGTAGTTGTAGTGGTAGTAGTAGTAGTGGTAGTAGTTGTAGTAGTAGTGATAGTAGTGGTGGTGGTAGTAGTAGTAGTAGTAGTAGTGGTGATCGACTCATGAATGCATGCCTTTGCTGTTTATTTGCTGTTGCATTATTATTACAATGTTGCCAGCACAGGTGAGGGACATTTGTGAGCCTATTCTTTATTCAATTAAGCAATAATACAGCAGAGGGAGTGCTATAACGTGAAATATTGGGACTACTGTTGCGGTCATAGATCAGTACACCACTGCCAGCATCTCACATTATAGCACAACCCTCAAGTGTATTATTGTGATTATACCACAGTTCTGTTATCACCGTTTATTGTTTGATTTTAAGATAAATAGGATAGAGAACATTTCCTCAACATTCTGTGAGGTAAAGTAGTTCCTCTATCAGACACTCAGCTGCTAAAACATCATTATCAGACTGGGCATCAGTCATAATAGTCCAGGAACATAATTTCCTCAATAACTGTTTATTATTGAGACAGTAGACACTGATGATAAATATGTTGTTTGGTGATGGTGCTAAAACTGACTTCAGTGTTTTTGCTCTTTAACCAAGCAATAAATACCTGCACGGTGTGTGACGGGATTCAAAGATTGAGAAGAGTGCAGTGAATGTCTGGAAAATGACTCCCAAAGCAGATGTTTGTGATAAAGGAGTGATTGCATTTGGGCTCCAAAGGCCACAGTGTGAAGGAAATAGCTGAATTTGCAGGTGTATGGAAGTGTACAGCCACTAGAAGTGGTAATACGTCCCAATCTACAGGACATTCTAAGAATTGTGGCCGACAGCACACAAGGGTGAAGGTCTCTTGCTCCACTCTGCTCCATATCTTCATGATCTCCAGTTCCCTGCGAAGTATTGTTTCAGAAATTGGTTGTGTTGACTTCTAGAAGCAGTTATTGTCTTGTTATTGTCCTTCACAAGCTGTGAAACCCATTGATGGTCCCTGTCTGTCAGTTTCGTGTTTGATCCACAATTCTGAAGATCATTTCCTTTAGACTGTGATTTTTACCACTGTTGATAAACCTGTACGGCCATGCGCTTCATTCAGTACACCTGCAAATTCAGCGACTTCCTTCACACTCCCAAATGCAATCACTCATTTTTGCCCATCGTCTACTTTGTGACCCATTTTAAACACACTGAATGAGACATTTTCTGGACTGTACCATCTCTTCTCAGTCAATGAATGCCATCACACACCCTGCAGTCTGATGATCCTGTGAATCACCATCTGCAGAAGCCTGAAGTTACTACCACCTTAAACGTGACTTTTTTTTGCCCGGGGAGCTCATGGTTTGCTCGTTTTACACAATTCAAATTAATTGCTTATAGAAACAAAAAGTTTAGGCAGCTGAAGCTGGTCCAAGGAACTTGCTGGGTTCAATCTTTTAGACCAGGGATTTCCAGTCCTGGTCCTGGAGATCTACCCCACAGCATCATTTATCTCCAAACCTTAATCTAACACACCTGAGCCAGGTAATGAAGGCTTTCAGGGTGAAGATGTAAGGTGTGATGGATTTCCAGCACCAGCATTGGGCACTTCTGATTTAGACTTTCAATTTGTTGTTGCGGGCGGCACGGATGCTTAGTGGTTAGCACGTTCGCCTCTCAGCGCTGAGGTCTTGGGTTCGAGTCCACATCTGAGCGGACTTTCCATGTTCTCCCCGTGTCTGCGTGGGTTTCCTCCGGGGACTCTGGTTTCCTCCCACAGTCCAAAAACATGGAGGTCAGGTGGATTGGGATACTCTAAATTGTCCGTAAGTGTATGTGTGCGTGCATATGTGTACACCCAGCGATGGACTGGCGCCCTGTCCTGGGCTTAGTTGAATAGTGTAATGCCCTGCCCTGCGCCCAGTGATGGGGTAGGGGACTAACCACGACCCTGATAAGGATTAAGCGGGTGTGATAATGAATGAATGAATGAATTTGTTGTTGCTGGGTTGCTACCTCGAGTCACCTACAGTACCAGTCAAAAGTTTGGACACACCTTCTGGACTTTCAGTGATTTTTCATGATTTAAAAATGTTCTGCATTGTAGATTAATACTAAACTCATCCAAACTCTGAGTAAACACATATGTAATTATTTAGTAAACAAACAAGTAAACAAACCAGAATATGTTTATATTTACATTCTTCACAGTAGGCACCTCTTGCTTAGATGCAGCTTTCTTGGCATTTTCTCAGTCAACTTTATGAGGTAGTCACCTGGAATGGCTTTCAGTTAACAGCTGTGTCTTGTCAAGAGTTCATGACTTGCATTTATTGCCTCTTAATGTGTTTGAGACATCAGTTGTGTGTCTACTTTGAAGAATCTAAAACATGTTTTGGTTTAACACTTTTAAGTTTACAAACCTTTGACTGGTACTGTACTGACGACTGTTCGTCTGTCTGCTCTGTCGCTTCCCAGTGTGAACATATGGTTAGACATACTGTATTGTCAAAGATATGTGTTTTTGTGAGCTTAAAGGTAGTCCTGGACATGTGTTTGCTTACCCAGCTCATGTGGTAGTTCATGGCAGAACACGGCCAGAGATGTGGCCAGACCTGAGCGCCAGGACAGTGAGAAGGCCGCACCTATGGCCAGGCCATCTGCAAAGTTGTGGATGCTGTCACTGATGGTGACCATGTATGGGAGCAGTTTCTGTTCTGATGGGGAGGAAAGAAAGACGTTACACAGACATGTGTGGATATGTAGCGTCTACAGTAAAGAATTTAATGTTTATTTAATGCTTTTACACCCAATCCTATGCCCAGTGCTGGTCCTTGGCATCTACTACCTAGCTTTAGGGTCATCTCAATATCTGGCATTAAATCAACAGGGTGGTAGATGTCCAGGACCAGGATGTAGCATTTAAAGCATCACTTCATGTAACCTGGTTCTTTTCTTATGCCACAAGCTAACAAAATGACATTTTTAGAATACTGAGAGCAGTAAAATAACATTGTTTTATAAACAGAAGATCTTCACTTCTGATCTTCCTCAAAACCACATTTTAATTAGCGAATGTTAACGAACATTAGTGAACAAAGAAGACTAAATGTCAATTAATTCTTAAAGTTACATCATTTGGATTAGGATAAGGGTTAGTATTAGGACCGGTTTGAGCAATAGCATAGGTTGTATGCTGGCACAGGTACATGTACAATACCAGTCAAAAGTCTGGACTACATTAGAAATAAACACTGAAGTCATCCAGACTCTGAGTGAACACATAAGGAATCATGTAGTAAACTTAAAAGTGATAAACAAACCAAAACATGTTTTAGATTTGACTTCAAAGTAGACACACAACTGATGTCTCAAACACATTAAGAGGCAAGAAATGCAAGTCATGAGCTCTTGACAAGACACTGAAGACTGAAAGCCATTCCAGGTGACTACCTCATAAAGCTGACTGAGAAAATGCCAAGAAAGCTGCATCTAAGCCAGAGGTGCCTACTGTGAAGAATGTAACATATAAACATATTCTGGTTTGTTTAGAGACATTTCTTGTTTCTTCCAAAATTAAGATTATTAAAGAGTTTATCCTGCTTTTGTTGGAGTAACTGTCCAGGGAAGACTTCCTTCTAGATTGTGAGGATTTGATGGCATTCAGCATTCCGCAAGGATGCTGATGACCACTTCATCTCATCCCAAAAGTACTGGAGCACCATCATTCCCGAGAACACAGTTCCACAGCTCGCATCTGGTGGGCTTTATACTCCTCTAGCCCACACCTGGTATTAGACATGGTGCCTATGGGATGTATCTTCTGTTTGGCATTGACCTAGTATTTTTCTTACCCATCCCTCATCCAGCTCTCATAGTTTTCAAAACAAAATTACACCCATGCACTCAGAGTTTATGAAGCCTTCCTCAATCTGTAATCTACTGCATGTGGAACAGGCCAATAATGGACATATAATTAGCTGTGGATGCTCACGCTCGGGGAGATTTACAGCATGACTCAGAATGACTCGGCACAGGCACTCATAGAGCTCACCTCTTGTTCTAGAGGCTGGTTCTGGGACGGGTTTAACACTGTTTTCCCCATCGACCTGCAAGCAAATGGAAAGCAACACAAGACTGTTATTCACTCAGCAGGACCACTAGCAGAGGACAGGATCTCAAACCCGAGGAGTATAATTACTCAAGGAAAGGACATACTCTGTGAGTCACAGCAAGAGGAAGCAAAACAAGCAAGAGAAGAGCCCTACTGAGGACTTCTTGTCTTATACCACAATGGATTATTGTAGTTATTGTACGTGGAGGAGTCTTTGGAAAACAGCTTCTAAATAGCATGTGTGTGTACACCCTTTAAAATAAAGGTACTAAAAAGGGTTATTTGAAGGAGAAGAACCACTTTTAGATGAGAATTACTTTGAAGGTGGTTGTTAAATGACAATAAATTGATTATTTTGGAGTACTGCTAATGTCAGTGCTGCAGTCCTTAGAAGTGATGAGAAGTGTGGTTTTACTAGCATTTGCTTCTATAATAATAATAATAATAATAATAATATTAATAATAATGTCAATTTTTATGTGCCATATTTAATTCAAATAATAGCCAAAGTACACATGAGATTACTTTTACTTCAGTGTTAATATTCATACTATTACTATTCAGCTAACAAAGGTGAATGTTAACCCTCTGGAGTCTGCGCTTAAGCCAGCGGTTAAAACCGAAGTTCCGCAAAAACACTTTTATAACTGTAAGATTTTATTCTACAAACAAAACTAAACATACCTCAGAAACCTTAAAAGGTCTACATTTCAAATGTGTGTATATATATATATAGGTTGAATTTAAATAGATTAATCTGAAATGAGCTTAAATAAGCAGAGACATGTTTTTCAGTCTGAGTCAGAGTGCGGCACATTTTTTACCGCCATTTGCCTTTGCTATGGTGATGTCATGCTAATCCAGTACATACTATTGGAGGATTAGTGGCCCAGGAATGTGTGACAACAAAGGCGCTTTCCTGAGTGCTTACCTGAACAAAAACTCAGACCTCACCTCACACCTGTCCCACAATTTTTTCAATGTAGGGCCCAGTGAATGAGTGAAAACAGAGTGTCGCCTCACATTCGGTTTCTTTTAGGAATTAAATCACATGCAATATTTATACACTGTAGCTAACACCTCTGTTTATTCAGATTTGAGCGCAAAAGTCTTGGCTAGAAATGTTTAGAGTGTTTATTCACAATATATCAGCACATCTGAAAACAGGTTTTTGGAAAGTCTAAGTTTAGAGCAGATTTAATCAGAATATAGATTTATAACACTCTTACTGTTTTGACTTTGTTGTTGCTGAGTTTGTGCTGAACAAAAGCCTGTGTAACACTTTGGACAAACATGTATTTAGATGTGATTTGTAAAAAGTGTGTGCTTGTGTTTAGTGTGGATATTTTTGGACTGTACTCTTTCCTTGCTCATTTTCCCCTCCCTTGAGATTCCATAGATTCCAAGTTTTGATTGCCCGCTTCTCTGTTTTCCACTGACTCTGGGTCAAAGTTTGTCAATCTCATACTTCTTCACAATGATGTAGTTCAGAGAGTCTTACCAGGTCAGCTTTTGAAGTGGACAACTTGCTCCTTCTCTCCTTCTGGTACATCTGCAGGACTTTGCCATGGTCACAATGGTGCGGATCTCCTTCCATCTACGAGCAATAAAGCAACTATCAGCTTGTTCTAAAAAAGGCTCATGTAGATTTATGATGATGATTGGAAGACTGATCTTACCAGGTCTCCAATAAAATCTTTATTGTGCTTTCATATATATAGTTACTGTCACAATTACACCCAAGTATATCCTTGACTCAAAGAAAAATCAAGTAACTGAACAAGTAACTGCATTTACAAAACTAGCATCTATATATTCCACTCTTGTGCATAATGCATCTATAGTTCACTGTCTGTAAAGATCAAAATGATTCCTTTCAAAAATTACATCAAAATATATATTTCATCAAAATATGTATGAAACATAGCAATGATTCTTGAGTAACTCTATCCTTCTAATTTGGCCAATGGTAACTGGTTCATTTGGGCTAATATCAAATGAGTGCCATGGCTTGAAATCATCTTGTTTGAGACATAATGAGCAATCAAGTAAATTATACTTTTTCGGGGGGCTGTTCAATTAAACTAAAATTGCAGGTATGCCCCTGACACAAGAACTAAATAACTGAAACTTAATTTGGGCAATCATTTGTCATAAACATTGTGACAAAGCCCTGAACTACGGCCAAAGTCTTGAAAGGCCAGAAGTAATGTTCCCAAGAATTCACGTTTGGACAAAACCTCTTAAGCTTAATTAATTGCAGCAAAAAATGTGTCACAATCATGCTACCCCTCTAAAACCTGTCCCCAAATTCCAGCTTTAGATGTGAAGACTTCCAAAGTACAATCGATAACAGAAACAAAACTAGGATACCATATAAACATCATAAAATGGCTGTGCAGCTAAAGTGGTTGCCACTTCCTGCTTAGCTGTTGCTGTAATTGCTTGGTAACAACTACATGTTTGCTATATGGTTGCTAGGCTAAGTGGCTGCTATTCTGTTGCTACATGTTGCCAGGCTGTTACTATGTTGCTAAGTGGTTGCTAGGCTGTTGCTAAATGTTCCCAGGTTATTACTATGTTGTTACTACGTGACTGCTAAGCTATTGCTAAGTGGTTGCTAGGCTGTTGCTACATGTTGCCAGGTTATTACTATGTGGTTACTATGTGACTGCTAAGCGGTTGCTAGGTGGTTGCTAGGCTGTTGCTACAAGTTGCCAGGCTGTTACTATGTGTTTACTAGGTGGTTACAAGGCTGTTTCTATGTATTGGCTAATTGGCTGCTACGTAGTTGGTATTGCACAACCATAACAAGCCAGCTAGTGAAATGCTGTTCTTAGCACCACATGTTAAATCTCCAAAGTGAAAGTTTTAGGAACGCTTCTGAGAAGGTAAAGTTTGTCTTGCAGGGGATTGACCCTGATACATGCAAAGAATGTGCTCTGCCACTGAGCTACATCCTCTAACATTGTTAATACCTGATTTGGAGAATGTGGACAACGATCCCACTAGCTCTCGCAATGCTAACCCAGCGCTCTGCCAGAATCTATGTTCCCACCCATATTTAGTCCAAAACCTATCATGGTTGTCCCAATGTACCGCAAACTGGCCCCACAAGACTTTGGTCAAGACAGCTCTATAATAATTGAAATAACAAAGCAATGAGTAGTTCTAAAACCCAACAGAATCATGATGCAAGAATCTGAAAAACTGTAAGCGAGGCCAGAGGCAACTGATGAAAAAGATTCCAGTTTGTTTGAAAAGTGGTTCAGAGAACATCAGCAGTGGCTTGTATTCTTCAAACCACATACCTAAGAGTCTAAGCAAAGAGCATTAAAAGCACCACAGAGGGCAAAAACAGTCCCTGATAAGATACGAGGACAGATTTACTGTTTATAATGGTGGTTAATTGTCTTTTGATTTTGTTTACTTGCTCATGGCCATAATGACCCCAATGTCCCCTTTGAAAAAGGAATTTTACTCCTGGGAAGCAAATACTCTATGCATCACAGCTGCTGACAGAATGACAAAGTGCTTTAGTAAAGTGGTCTACAATTACAGATCCAAACTGACTGGTGTAAGTCTGAGATTATAACAGATTAACACATCAGACCAAGCAATTCTATCATAGTTTCAGTTATGTCTGAACAACTAGGAAAATACAGATAATCTTAACTTGCTATCACTAAGAATGAGCACTATTAGCACTATAACATGCAGTATACACTCAGTCTAAAACTAATGCACCTTGTTCAGTCAAAAGAACTTGGTCGAATGGATGAGATGGGGCCAGTTAGGGTTGAGCTACAGGATGTGTCCCAATTGCACATTAATCTCTAACACAATAAGGCAACAAACTAATGTTAATAGTACAGACTTTTGATTTGGAAGTGATTTTTATGCCAACGTAATGCCAAGCCAAGTATCTAGTAATCTGACTCAAGTAATGCTAGTGTGTAGCCAATCGACCCGCCCATTTGTTGACTCTCCCCATCACTTGTAATGTCTCTGACTCTAGGAGGCTGCAGACTAACACATGCCTCCTCCAATGCATGTGAAGTCAAGCTCCGCCTCTTTTCCAACCACTACTGATACAAATTGTCAGAATTACTGCACAACTGGGACACACCCAGTAAGAAGGTGTGGTTGGTGACCACTGCCTGAGAACATAGTGTAAACATCTCAGTAAACATCGTTCCGAAATGATTCCTACTTGTTGATTTATCCCAACATCCTGAAGAACATCTATGGTCAGTACCCTCATGAACGCATTCAGTGATTAAGCTCATTTGTTACATACTTGTACGAGTATTGTAGACATGGCACAGACCAGTCATGATAATTGGTCACTTACTTCATGGTGATGAGGGTCACTGGTTTTGCGAGTGATGATTGAGAAGATGCTCTCCATCAGGTAGAAGTAATAGATTCCTCCTAAAACCACCAGCAGCTTGAAGATGTAGGTCGAGTTTTCCTCGGAATGGTCATGTCCGTCACTGTTCCCTTCCCCGTGTACATGGAGGCCCAAGAACTACACACACATACAAAAAAAAATACAAGGCTATCAAATCATAAACCTGACGATGCTATTAACTCCAACCAAAATTCTATGTTCTCCCCAGATTCCCCCGGAAGCGCCAAAAAAGCAATTTCAGCCTTGGGTTCAATTAAAGCCTGCTGCCTTTTCGCCCGTTAATCCTGTTACTTCCCACTCATGCTGTTGACATTGTGTGACAGGGCGCCTGTTATGTTGTTATGACAAGCGTCAGAACGGATGAAGTGGTGGAGGCGTTGCTGCAATGAGCGCCAGCCCAGGGGAAATAAGTGGTAGGAGGTCTCGCGCGGGCTCGTGACTGATTCTCTCGTGTTCCGCAACAAAATGGGCCTGGATGATGAGGCCCAATCTGAGCTTCAACTGGTTTAGCCCTGCCCGGTAAGACCTCACAGTGGGATGGAGTGAGTCGGTGGTTAGAAAACAGCTTAAGCTCTGTCTATGGGTGGCTTTGGAGGACACTGCAGTTGCAAAACTCTAAAAGTCTACTCAGGCTGAAGTGATGGTTACTATTCAAACAGTATCAATATACTAGACTAAATGGAATTTATTCAGCATCAGGACCACAACCTGTCTAGACTAGGACTAACTACAGCCATGCTTTAACAGAAACATGCTTCATTTGCTGAAGTCAGTATTCTTACCGCACTATTAATATATACAAAAACGAGGCAAAACATGACCATGCACAGATAATGTGGATAACATTGAGTATCTCACAACAACAAAGCATGCCAAGACCTGGGATACAGTAGATGGTAGGAGAACAGTTGGCCATGTGATGGATAAATGGGCAGGTACCTCGACAACTGTGATAAGGGCCAAATCCTTATGACCAACTGGGTCGGAGCACCTCTAAAAGCCTTGTGGGGCCCAGTTGTGTTCATACCTCAGTGGGCCAGCAACATGATCAAGATCTGGTGAAGAACTCAGTCAGTGACACTTTTATTCTGAGTCACATCTATTAAGTGGTCCTGCAGTAAGAAACCCGCCCATGTTGAATGAGTTATGAGTATAAATTGGTATAAAACGGCAGCCACAAACAAGCTACAGAGTGTTTATCACTGGCACGGTGAGTGGAAGTATAAGGTAAATGTTAAAGAGCATAGTGGGTGTTCGATGAACTGTAAGCCATTATCTGTGCTGTGTTAGATTACATGGTCGCTCTCACCGTGGGCAGGAGATGTAGCAATGCGTCACCGGTCAGAGAGCCCACGGCTAGGCTGATGCAAAACTGAATGCAGAGCTGGAAGATGCTGCTACAGGACGTGCACAACAGCACAACAATACCAAACATTGCCGTCAGACAGATCAAAGTGTTAGCCAGGGTAGCGTACAAATATCCTGCAGAGGAAAGAGAGAGGGCAGGATATGATATTAATAAGGTTGTGCATGGTTTGGTTTCATTGTTGAATTCTAAAACATGATTTAGGGAGCAGAGACTTAAGTGGTGGCCCCATGGACATTAGGGGCCAAACACACAGTGTGTGAGCCACGTGGGCGGAGCGTCGGCCCTGATGATAAGGCTCAACATATTAACTTGTAAAGACCAATGAAATCTGGATGTCTTAAGAAACCAGTGACACTCGTTTCTTACGTTTTCCATGTTCCATCTTGTCTCCATGTGCTTTTGTTTACATTCATGTCATGCTTAGCTTAGCTTTAGTCTTTAGCTTGAATACAGGTGCTCCCACCAGTGGGATAAAACGAAAAATTCTGTAAAAACACTTATATAACTGCAAAATTTTATCCTAGCAACAAAACTAAACATACCTCAAAACCTTAAAGGTTTTCAAATGTATATAAGTTTAACCAAAAATGATTTTTAGACTCTTGTCAGAGAAGGATAAATAGCAGAGGCAGATTTTTCAGCGCGAGTCCTTTTCATTCTGCCCATTCACGTGAACTGCCATTCATATGATAACAACATGGTAATTCGGCACATACCAGTGGAGGTTTAGTGGCCGAGAAATATGTGAAAACACCCATTTGGTCTCTATAAACAAAGAGCGCTCAACTCTCACCACACACCTATCTCATGAATATTCAGTGTAGGGTTAGTGGCTGAGGAAAATGGAGTGTCACCTCACATTAGTTAAGCTTTAGAAATAAAACCACATACAATGTCTAAAAACTGTAATGAGC
>BRDA01027862.1:0-31888 GCA_036984385.1 Crenuchus spilurus | reverse complement strand
TTATGGCTTTTAGAAAAAAATGTATTTTGGGGGTGGGGGGTGGGGTAGTGCACTATATGCCCCTGTGGCACAGCCTAAGTTTTGTCATTTGTTTTTCTTACATTACTTTTACTTTTATACTTTAAGTAGTTTTGAAACCAGAACTTTTACTTGAGTTAAAAGCTTAAGTTGATACTTCAACTTCTATAAAAGTCTTTTTAAACCCCAGAATCTATACTTCTACCTGAGTAATGAATGTCAGTAATTTTAACACCCTTGGCTGCAACTGGGCCATGACACTTTGTCTGTCAGGGTACTGTGGTCTTGTGCACTGGAATGCAAGACTGAGAAATTACTCATATTACTCAGCCATGCAGATCAACTGCACTGTCAACTGCAGCTACCACATTCACTGCCCCTGGAAGCATGTCAGTCAAGCGATTTGACGGTCAAAAAAATCAATGATCAATTTAAGACAGAATGTTTTTTTTCACCAGCAGTTTAATCACACAAACTTGATGTCACATTCATGACATCAAGTTTGAAAAAATGCTTCGCCAGCCGATCGAAGTCTATCTGACACAGCGGTCTGACTGACACCACTGACGAAATGTGTCAAGAAATGTGCAAGAAAAAGCCTCTCAAATGTGTCAGTCTTTAACTGATTGCTGGGAAACGAAACCTTAGGCTGTTTGGCTTGGACCCTCTCTGAGGGTTGGACAGAGATCCAACCAAGTGCTAGAACATGCAAGTCTAAACTCAAACAAGCCAGCAGCCATAACACACATAACATGCAAATCCTCTGGGTCTGGTTAATACATGGATGGGAGACCTCCAAGGAAAAGCTTGTGTGTCTATTGAAAATGGCGTTACAACAGGAGGCACTGTTCCTGTGTTCTGTGTGGATTCTAATGCCCCACTGTAGAACCGGAGACTCTGTGCTGTATAGGTGGCGAAACAGAAATACCAAATCTCTGAGGTCAGAGGTCATGCCCTGACTAATCATCCCCATCTTCAAAAACTAGCTTAATCTCTCGACTCCTCTCGACATAGTGCCCAAAGAGTTAAGAGTTCTGGTGCAGACTGGCTACTGTTCATCCAGGTGGTTGTTGACTTGCTGGTGGTTGAGATCATTCTCCCCAAATGTCAGAGAGCTTTGAGAGTCTAGAAAAGGGCTGCAGAATTTAAACTGTAACCTTAAATATGTAACAAAAAACATGTAAAAAACAATAGTCCTAATTTATTGAAAGACTTATTTTTAGTGATGGGCCAATCCACATTTTTTTTTAGTTCTGATCCGATTCCGATATACAACTGCCAATACCAATACAAATTCCAATACAAGAGCTCTTTTAGCTTATTATCGGTACTATATTTATGGTTACATAATGAGGCTGAAATAGACCATACAGCACTTAGAAAAGTAAAAAAATGCACAAGTGCATTTAAAGTAAATACTTATACTTGTTACACTTTACATATAAACAGGCAATAGTTTTCTTTTTTCTTCTTCAAGTTTAATATTTAAAATGCAAAACTAAATAAACATCTGAAGTAAAACCTTTCTAGTATGTTAAATGATACAATAAGATTGTGCTGCATAATCTAAACAAGTCAAGTATTTGGACAAATTGCAGCATCAGCAACAACTGTGGAAGTATTTCAAATTAATTCTTTGAAATAATGTGTAAAACTAAAGAGATAAAAATACTTTCACCTCTAAAAAATACTTTCAGTCAGTAAAGTCTGTAACAGGCAACAAACAGGAAAGAGCAACAGCTGTAACATTTTCTGTCAAGTTAAATATTTAAAATGCAAAATTAAAATGAACATCTTTAATATAAAAAAACCTTTGTAATATGTTAAATGAAATAGGTTTGACTGCATCATCTAAACAGTTGAAGTATTAAGACAATTGCGGCATCTGCTGCAACAATATGCTGTATAGATTTGAAATTAAAATAACTAAATTAAATCACATATTGATTACGCCAAAATACTACAATATTGTTACATACTTATATAGGCAAAATTGTTTGTCTCTATGTAAAGGATAATAATCAAATCCTACATCAGTACTTTCAACGTAGCTTGCAAAATGCTAGATTTTTATGAATAGCGCCACCTAGTGGCCAAATCGGTTAAAACTTTGCAGACTACTAGGAAGTCCCTAGCTAGACATAGTAGTCAAGTTTCGTCCTGATCGGTGATTGTTTAGCCTATCAAATGGCTGCTAACAGCTTATTGGTTAATCGCATTGTCAATTTTTGAATGATCAATGTTTCCTTAATTGTACACTTATAGTATGGCATACAAATGCAGCTTGCCAAATTTTGGCTTCCTATGACTTACGGTAGCTGAGAAACAGACATTTAGCATTTACAGCGCTCCCTATTGACAAAATTGCGCCAGCACTAAAAGGCTTCCTCAGAATCATGTCTTGAATCAATATATGAAGTTTCATCACAATATTCATAAGCGTTCCTGAGAAACAGCTGATTAAGTAGAATATGCGCTAATTCGATAGCGCTAATTTGCATATGGCAGCCATTTTGTTTACAAAATTTCAATGATTTTTTGATCATTATTGAGCTTCCCTGTCTTCTGAACATTACACTATCAGGTATTTTAGCACTGGTCAAAAATCCTAGGATTAGTTCGCAAAAGTTGGTTTCGCATATTATGCAAATTAGCAAAAAATCTAAGTGGGCGGAGCATATTAGCTTTGTTTGAGCCAAGGAATCATATAAAAAAAGAATTTTGTCTCTAGGCCTTACGGTTTTTGATTTAATGGGCCAAAGGCGTTGACATGCGCTATAGCGCCCCCTAAAGGCTGATCTGGCTGAGTGTGAGCGCCTGAGTAGCGGGGGGGACTACTACCTATTGACCAAGTTTCGTGGCCTTACGGTTTGGTCTGCACGATTCATTTTAGGGAAGAAGAAGAAGAAGAAGAATCAGAACAAAAACAATAGGTTTCCTGGCACTACGTGCTCGGAACCCTAATTAACTAATAACTAAAGAGACATAAATACCTTCCCCTTAAACATCATTCAGTAAACAAACAAACAAAACAAAATAAAACAAAAAAACAATGTTTTTGGCTGCTTCTTAAATCTGAAGAAAGCAAGTCAAGTAGGGAAGTGCATTTGTGCAGCAGCAACCACTGTAAAGCAACAAAACAGCATCACCACTGAAGCTGAAAAGAATTTGCTCAACTTAAATAGGTGCCTGGATGTAGCCGTTCTACTGTTCGGCGTTTCCAAACTGAAAAATCTCCACACAATCGACATTCTGTAGCCAACAGCTCAATCAGCCACAGATTGAAGCTGCTGGGGGTTCAGGGTAAACTGTGGTACTGGAATCGCAATAAGTGATGCGTTTCATGTTAACCTTACGGCGGATTTCTGGTCAAGCGCAGGCTGCGAACTGGAATATGGATCGGTAAGTGGATCGGCCGCATTCGCCCGATATGTTAATAACGTCAATACCGATATTGTATCGGATCGGTCCCATCTCTACTTATTTTACATTCTTGCAGAAGCATTACCAAGCTATAGCTTCCATGCTTTGGAAGGCTTGGTGGTTAGCGCTTTTGCCTCTCAGCTTCTGAGGTGTTGGGTTTGAGTCCCCTTCTGGGTGGAGTTTCCGTGTTGACCTCATGTCTTTGTGGGTTTCCTCCGGGGACTCCGGTATCCTCTCATAGTTCAAAAACATGGAGATCAGGTGAATTGGCTCTAAATGCCCCTGGTGTGTGTGAATGAATGTGTATGTCTGTGTGTGTATAAATGTATGTATGTATGTTTGCCCAGATATGGTTGGCACTCTGTCCTGGGTGATCCCCCAGTGCTCGATGCAGACCTCACTGTTGACAAGCTGTCATGGTGAAAGGGACCTGATGACCCCTGTGAAGGACCAGCAGCATCCAAACTTTGGCATAAGACATTACAATGCAGTGGTTTAAATATTAAAGAAATATATTTGTATCTGTACCCCAGTAATAAAAAATGTAGAGATGAATGTCCAGGTGTTGCAGTCTGATTGATTCCCTTGGCCCCTTATCAAAGAGCAAACGGTCACATAAAGTGAATACTGGCCAGTAGGTCCACCTCTGCAAATGGTGCACCCCGTACACCTGCTGTGGAGCCCCTTTGTTCTTGAATAGGAAGCGCAGTCAGATTGGAAGGGCAGTAACCCTGGGCGATTGGTCGTAATGGGCACCTTGCCAGGCCAGACATGAAGACAGGCTGTCCCCTGGCTATGGGCAGTGTTAGCAGTGAGCTGGGGTGGCCACTCGGAGCTGGAGGCTGAGGACAGGAATGATTGGAGCTCCCCCGGAGGCAGTGCTTGTTTGTTGTTCCAGCAGGTGTGGCTGGCTCTGTTTACCCCTGCACCAGGAAGCCTGAGCAGCAGGGGCCCAGCAGTAAATATGGATTAAAGTGTATTCGCTCGCCTTATGCTGGAATCTGGTGCAGTTCTTCAGCCTTCGTGTCCACTGAAAACCCACAGAACGTCTGCCGCAGTCTGTTTGAAGCAGTGCTGGTTGGATTTCACTTGAATTATTTCTAGTAGATGAGACTTACATTGTATTTTAGGTGCTCGTTATGTTATACAAAGCAAATTGTATTAAGGAATAACATTTATGGCCAATCAAATGGAACCTCACACCCATGGATGAGTATGAATAAGGCTCGACATCACTTTGGATTGATAATACCATCACTCTTGCAGTTTATGAAATAATTGCACATTATATATCCCCAACATACTGTAGGGGTTGATTCATATTTGAATACAGATGTTGAAATTACACGAAAACAAGCAATGAAATCTACTTACCAGAGGAGATGGGGCTTGTATTATACCTGGTAACCATATGGCCAATTAACTACAAATGCAAATCACTTTCACAAGCTGAAACCTGCCTGTTTTCGTGATGCCCCCAAGTGTCCAGTAGAGGTTTATGAAGATATTTAGATGTTCAGTATGTAAGCATTACAAATTCTTATATCAGCTGGTGCTAGATGATCAATAATTATTACATATACTAGTACTGTGAAAACGTTTGTGTGTCCAAAAGTTTATAGACATCCGCTGATCTATTGTTCCTTCTTCATCAAGAGTATTAGTAATGAGTTTATCCTTCTTGCCATAGCAGACTTTTCTTTTTCTGGGAAGAGTTTACACTAGATGTGAAGACTTGATTGCATTCAGCCAGGAAACAGGTACTAATGTTATATGGTTAGTACTGGACACTCTAACTCATCCCAAAGTTATTTGCTGGAGCTCCATCACTTCAGAGAACACAGCTCCATGGCTCCACAGACAAGTGCTGGGGGGCTTTATGCCACTCTAGCCAATGCTTGGCAATGGACATGAACCCTAGACACTGTTCTGGAGCATCAGTCCTTTTCTATGGAGATTAATATGTGCACATTAAATCAGAAAGAATGTTTGCATTGATAAAAGTGCAGAAACAGCTTCAACACTTAATGTACCAAGATGAGATGTTTTAGTGTGGTTATTAATGGTCATGTTTAATGTATAGCATCATTATATCACATATACATTAAATGGCTTCAATAATTTAAGTCATATTAGCATCCACATATAACCATAATGAAACTAATTGCACAGCCATTAAAAATGCATTTTTGTACCTGGAATATTAAAACATGGCAATTTTCAGCTAATTATATAATTATTGACTTTTTTTTCTAAGCAAACTGTCTGTACTGTCATTTAATGATAGACAAAGCCTTTGCTTACAGTGTTCTAAGTGGTTACTATCGTTATTTATTTTCAATCCCTGAAGGCAAAAAAAAAATAGCACATAAGTATAAAAAACTGTAACTGTTCACTGTGCTATGAATGGAAAGGTTCACTGAACCTGAAACAGTAATTTGCATTTTATCAGGCAGGCTCCAGATGGAAAAACATTGGCTTTTTTTAGAACAATATACATTTAATGCTTATTCATAGCACATTTATTCTAATCAGTGCTGAATACATGTAAACTTTCTCCTTTCGTAAAATAAGGCATATTATTTTATTATTTCCCCCCTTTTTTGCCCTATAATATGTGCTGTCATCCTTGAGGTTGTCTCATTGTATCAGAAGAGTAGCTATTTTGAAACTACCTGAACATACACTCTTTGATAAAGCAGTTCTAATCTGCACAACATGCTATGCAGGTCTGCGTCTGGTTAGTATTTGGATGGGAGACGTGTGCCTGCTGGAAGTGCTATTCCCAATGTCTCAGTGCAGTGGCTAGGACAAGACTTCAAGTTCAAGAGGTTTTGTTGTCATTTCACATATATACAGTATAGTATATAATGAAACAAGATAAAACTCCTCCATTAGCAGGTGCAACACAGATCGCAAGATGTTTGACAACATACAACAGGCATACAGTTGTACAGGACTTATTCTATAGTTCAAGTTCTGTGACTGGACTGAAACACTGTTACAGGACAAATGTGGATCAAATCAAGTTTATTTATAAAGTGTTTTTACAACTGATGTCACAAAGCAGCTTTACAGGGTTAGTAATAAGAAAACACTAAATCCCAAGTGAGCAAGCCAACGGTGACAGTGGCAAGGGAAAACTCCCTCAGAGCTGAAGGAAGAAACCTTGAGAGGAACCGGACTCACATGGGGGACCCATCCTCCTCTGGTCAACTAATTATAAGTTCTTGATAAATCACATAATCCTATGATGCTGTTATAGTGTTTATATAGTGTTTAGAATTAGATATAGATTATATAGTGTTATATATAGTGATGTGGAGATGTTTATGTATTGTGCAAAGTGCAAATGTGCAGATTGTGCAGGTGTATAAATGTTGTGGTGTGCAAATCTGCAAATATTACAGTGAGTGGGACAGTTTACTGTGATGTGCAAATGTGCTGTGGTATTTGGTTCTTGAGAGTCAAAACTGTTGGACAGTCTAGCAGTGAGGGACCGAATGCTGTGGTATCTTCTGCCAGAAGACAGCAGGGTGTAGAGACCATGTGATAGATGTGATGGGTCCTCCACAATATTAAAAGCTTTCCGGATGCAGTGATATTTGTAAATGTCCGTGAGAGATGGGAGAGAGACCCCAATGATCTTTTTATATTTATACACATTACTGTATAAATATTGCCATCCAAGGTCACGATGCCCAATGTTGCGCTGGTACGAGCGGCTCAGTCATAGACGAGCAATATTGAACTGATCTGCTTTGTCTGATCCAGTGCAACACACATTAACACACCACCACCACATCAGTGTCACTGAGAATGATCCATTACCTAAATAATACCTGCTCTGTGGCGATCCTGATCACTGAAGAACAGGGTGAAAGAACAAAAAATACAGATGGGCTACAATCTACAAACTGCACCTCTATGATAAAATAGACAATGAGTGTTTATATAGGGAGGTGGTCATAATATGCTTATATGACTGTGTGTGTGTGTGTGTGTCGACAGTGTAGTTTGATCCAATATGCCCCAGTTAGTAATCTATCCCATTACATTCTTAATTAAGAATGAGCAAAAATAGGCTTTCAACAGTGCTACAAGGTAATCAATACACTATCTGTGAGTAATGGCATAGTGGCACATTTTGGTTATATTCTCAGTATAATAGATTTGCAATGAAACAGTGTAGTATAGGGTTCACAGATGTTTTCAAATATTGATCCTTCAGTTCATGTCACCAATAATAATTGAACAAATGATCGTACTCTTACATGCAATGTGGATCGTTTTTGAGAGCAGAACCTTTCCAGCCACGGACTACCTGAAGCATCCTGTAAACATGAACAGAAGCCAGATCATTTAAGCCAAACCTGTCCAATGGCACAGTCCTTAATGTTTTTTTTTATGCTCTCTGGCTTTGAAATCCTGCTTTGTGCCAGTTAAACACCTTTACATATGTATCTTTATCTTTCTAAAGTTGTAAATATATATTCCAGATGATTTTTTGGGTAAGAATACTACTGCTGCAGTGATATTCTATTTGAAGCGTGTCATTCTTTCCAAAAGAAAAAAGAACATCAGGGATAAAAAAGGCCTAACCCATGTTATGTTACCACTGTCCTCCTTGCATTATTACAGAAACCATTCTCTGAAACGGTGAGCCTAGGCTTCATTTTTGCTGTTGCTTTCAGCAGAGCCAGAGCCACGTTACTGGCACTTGATTTCTGGCATATATCCAATACCATTCGTGGATCAAATCTACTGGAACGCATCAGGAGGGTGCACCATTGAACTACTGTTGATTCATTTAAATTGGTTTGAAATGCAGTTTGAAAGCTACTTGTGGCACAAAAGCCAAAAATAAATCCCCTGACAGGACCAAAGCTGTTCACAGAGTCCCATACACGAACACATGTATTTGACAGCCTTTTTCACCAAAATTGTCTATAAAGTATAGGTGGGATTAATACATCCACAGGGCTAGTATACTTTTGCATGCCTCCGCCTATTAACAAAAGCATTTCCACATTATCATCCACGTTTCAGTATTCCGATCATATTCTCCTCATTTCATAATTTGGTTCAATGGCAGAATTTGCTCTGGGCAAGGTTGGCTCTTTTGAAAGTGGTCCTCTTTATTCAGTTCAGAGGAAACTGTCTATAATTTGGGGACTTTGCAATTTCTAGACGTTTAGCAGTGTACCATGACAGTCAAGTTAGGGACGTGACTGTAATTCATACTGAAATTCTGCTGGATGATATCAACAATGAAGCTTTAGCATTATTGTTTGATCATTGTTTTTTTTAGAGTAGTAGTGTGCCCAGTTTCTCGCTTACACTTTCTCACAGCTTGCAGTTGACTGGGGATCCTAAGGAAATGTCTATGACATGCTTCCTGCCCCATCTTCCAAGAGGTTCCACAGAGATTCTAGGCAAGTTGAAGAATAATTTCTTTGGAAGTCAACTCCCTCCTCTCATCACTATCTCCACTCACACGCAAGATGAAAACAGTACAGTCAAACCACATTCAAACACTCTAAATCTGATTATAACTTCATAACCATCTTTCTTTACAAAAGACTTTTCCCACTGAATAGAAAAATACAATAAAATACTATTCAAACATTAGCAACGTTCATATGTGTGGCTTGTGTCCATGTGCTGTTTTGTTTATGTCCAGTCATGTTAAGTCTTGTCAGTGGCTGCACCTGTGTCTAGTGATTCCACAGCCCTGTTCCATAATCTCTCGCGTGATTACGTTTGGTTTAAGTGCTCCCTCATGTCCCACAGCCTGCATCAGTCATTGCATTGTCATACTGTCTTTTTTTTGTCCGGATTTCAGTATTACCACAGGCATTTGATGTTCCTAGCCTAAGTTTGACTGCTTGGTTAACAGTTTTGTAAATAAATGATTTTGAATCCCGATCATGCTGCCGGAGCCCGAGAGAGCAAAATTTGTTGTGCTCTCTCCAGGCAGGTATGATGGCACTCTCTCCCCAGCACTACTAAGTAATGTTGGCTGGCTCAGGTGTCTGCATCAGAAATGGGGATCCTGTGCTTTCCTCCAAGCACATTGACTGTTTAGCAGCGATGTATCTGAAACGGTTAGAAAAAGAGGTGGAGCTTGACTTCACATGCATTGGAGGAGGGCTTTGTTAGTCTGCACCCTCCTAGATTCAGGACATTACAAGTAAAATGGGGAGAGTTAACAAGTGGGTTGGTCAATTGGCTACCAATTCACACTGGCAGAAAATCAGGTAAAAAAACAAAACATGTTTTGTAAATAAAGAGAAGTTCGTGCTCATCCGCCTCCATCCTGACAGTATGATAGGAGGCAGTAGTTTTGATTGATTGGTTTGTCTCATTGTAGCAAGAATTTCTAAAAAAAAAAAAAAAGGGCATATTGTAGAATATAAATACACAGTGTGTATAAATCTGCCAGTGTTAAATCAACACTATTAGAGTTAAATTAACACTGAGGGTGTCAAAATGTAACACTCTCAGTGTTCATTTAACACTAATAGTGTTGATTTAACACTGGCAAATTTGCTGTGTAGACAGATGAAATGAAATGAAAATAGTACAAAATGAACATTGAACACTATGCCCAACATGTAATTTGAAGAATTTAAATTCTGTAATGTGAAAGACTTTTAAATGAACCTTATTAACATGATTATTTATGACGTCATGGAGATGAAGGCTGTTTTGAGGGGCCTCAGACTGCTGCTTGAAACAAGCTATAACTGGTTGGGTTCATTTGGAAGAGACGCACTGAGGGTGTTAGACATCTGTGAGGGGCTGGATGCCCTTCCATACGTGGCATGGGTCACAGCTGTAGAAATGATCCAGGATGACATTGGTGAAAAAGGTGGCATTGCTTTCCATTATAGACGAAGTGTTTCTACATCCAAGTTTATATGAGAGTCCAGGTTGTCCTGTGAGGTGTACAAACTTCAGTCAGAGCTCTGAAACTGAAGTTGTAGAGATGAAATGTCTGATGCCACGGGTTTTCATCTCACAGCTCCACCTCAGTCTTTTAACTGATAGCTCCAGTGTAGCTGTTGGTCCCAGAACAGATAAAAAATGGTTCTTGAGTTTATTATTATTCTGCCTGTGAAAAATCATCTGCTAGGTTTTGGAAGGAAGAGCAAAAATGTCTTATCCAGTTTTAATATAAAACCTCAATTTTGATCTGTTTGTTCAAAAAAATTTAAAATTAATTATTGTTCACAATAACATAGAATGACGTGCTTTGAGATTTTGCCAAAGTTGGGCATCTGTTGTGAATTAAAAGTGCTTGAAAAAATGGCTTTTTAAAGCTGCACTATGTAAGATTAATTTTGTTAATTATGTTAAAGCTCAAAGTATTGGCATTACTGAGTCAGGAGGAAAGAAATAAAATATGATGGCCTTGCACCGTTGCAAAAATATTAATTAAAAACTCTGAGGTAAGATTGTCTCTATGTTTACCATCAGACACACATGTTCAGAAAAAAGGACCAGCACAATGGACTGGGTGAAAATCCAATATTTTATATATCTGCGATTTGTGGTTTTCATTCATAAAGTCAAAACAGAACATGTGGCATGGAACAAAAATGTGACTATGACTTTGAAAACATGTTGATAAGACAAAGACTGTGGTACTGCAACAACAATGCCCGACAAAGACTGTGGAGACAAAAGAATCGGAATCTCTTTATTTCACCAAATATTGTTACACAAACAAGGAATTTAATTTGGTGAGAGACCAACCCACGTATGACGTAACAAGTACAATAAACAGTAAGTAGAACAGAGAATAATGAAGTTGAAAAATTACATATTTTGGACACACCTTCTCATTCAATGGCTTTATTTTTTTTACATAGTAAATTAAGACTGTAGGAACACATAAGGAATCATATAGTAAACTTAAAAGTGTTAAACAAACCAAAACATGTTTTAGATTTTACTTCAAAGTAGACACACAACTGATGTCTCAAACACATTAAGAGGCAAGAAATGCAAGTCATGAACTCTTGACAAGACACAGCTGTTAACTGAAAGCCATTCCAGGTGACTACCTCATAAAGCTGACTGAGAAAATGCCAAGAAAGCTGCCATCTAAGCAAGAGGTGCCTACTGTGAAGAATGTCAAATATAAATATATTCTGGTTTGTTTACTTGTTTGTTTACTAAATAATTACAGATGTGTTTATTCATAGTTTAGATGACTTGGAGTGTCCAGAAGATGACTTTTGTGTCCAAAGCTATGACTGGTACTGTATACCAAATTTGATTTGTTTACATTTCCACACATACTGTTACATAGTTTGCCATAATAGTTACATATGCACTGATGACGTAAGAGCAAAACTCATCAAACTTAATTGAACAATCTCACTTTATTTCACAAGTGTTTCACTTTTTATTTCGAGTAAACTGATAATCACATCAAATCAAATAGGTGTTTCTTTGTTTGTCTGTTTGTTTGTTTGTGTTTCCGCTGTGCCTGGGAGTCATTATCGGGAGGCTTGAATGTGTCAATGTCATCCAATGTCAAATGTTTTTTGAAAGTGAAGGTAAAGTTTGAGACTCTGTATGGTGACCATTCCTGCAGCCCTGAAACCCCACCCAACTGATGCTTGCAGCAGGAAAATGTTAGCTTCTCACAATCTCATGGTCATAAGTATGTGGCTATAGATGAGGTATCCCCAGTCTTGGCCCTAGACATCTTCCACCCTGCAGAACCTTAATCTTACACACCTTATCCATTCAATGTAAATTTTGTGTCAGTTTCTGCAATGTTGGTTGTGAACTTTCCATGGTGATTAATCACCAGGACCAGGGTTGAGCTCTTAGAGACAGGCCTTAAATTCACATCATCAATGGTCACTGTACAACTACAACATACATAGTATAGATATGTTCCCTAAGACTCAGCTTTAGGCTGTCATGTGTGATTGAGCTCCAGTGATGTTGCACATTCTGATGTTATGATGTCAGTCACATCTCCAAATGCAATGTGACTTAAATATGATTAATTTTGCTGTTCATACTACTCAAATTGGATATGACAAAAAATCTGATTTGAGACACATGTTTAGTATGAACAAGGAACTGAATGGACCAAATCAGAATGTTTGCAGAAATAATGTCAGGATATGATCGTTTGACTGAAGTGAAAGGAAGGAAAATGATTCATGGAAAGGATTCATGTTTGATGCATCACTTACTAATAAGGCTACAGCTGTAGGCGGGAATGTGTGAAGTGTGACATGAACATGCTGGATTGGGTTGCTAATTGGTGCTGGATGGTTGATAAATTATGCTAAATGGCATAATTGTAATCATTGATTGTATAAATCAATTTCTGACCATTTTCAGCTGAAGATTTTCAAAATATTGGTACATCCTACTAACCACCTGCTGAAAACAATAAAAAAAAACATTTATGAACAGTTTCTGTTGTTTCCTGTTGGTTTTGTAATACTGAATTGAATTGTCCATTCAGTCGGGTCCGACTTTCAGCCCCTCTATGGATCATTGACCGCCACGCTTGTCTATCCTTGCCTGCTTCTTTCAGGTCTTTCATTTGCATGCTAGTGTCCGCTACGATTGAATCAAGTCATTGTGATCTTTGACGTCCTCTTCTTTTTCCACTGACTTTGCCGAGCATTAACAATGTTTCCGACGAATTTGTAATACTGCCTAAAGGTTAATAATGGTATTTAGTGGTTTGATATCAAAATGAAAAGCATCCTAATGGTTTAATGGTTGACCTGTGACTGAGTCTAGATACTTGTAATGGAACCGTACAGTGGGACCTCGGTTATCGTTTTTTCCTGGTTTGTCGTACATTTCGGTTATCGACAACTTTTTTTGGTTGAAATTTTGTCCCAGTTATTGTTCATCCGCCCAGTTTTCATTGGCATGCCCACTAATTTAGCAAAAATAAAGCACCACCCACGCATGTGTCATTCACTCTGGCCTTGTCTCTCATTGATAATGCTCAAAACAAACTAAAACACATCACAATAAAGTGACGGCGTGAAGCATTACAACCTGAAAAGGGGTGCGAAAGCAAATAGTGGCCAAGAACCCAGAGAACAGGTGTAGAAAACACAGGCTGCTGGCTGGACCACACCAGCACTCTCTAAAACAGAACGTAAACCTGTAAGAGTGATGTTAAATGTTCATTTATCCATTTTATTAGTCCTTTGTGTTTATTTCTCACTGGGTTCTGTATGTAAAACTATAGTTATTCTATATAAAATGTATTTTAGTTAATATTTTTGAATGTCTGTAACAATTGGATTTACATAATTTCTTATATTGCTTCAGTTATCATTCATTTCTGTTATCATCAGACACTTTAGAACAGATTAATGATGAAAACCGAGGTTCCACTGTAGTGTTCTACAGAGAACAAGTGGGCTCCTATTGGCAACTATTAAGGCGTAATGGTTTGTGATGTGTTTTGAAAGGCATGCTTGATTCATGTCAGATGATTGACTTGACCAGTCAAAAGCCATAGTTCCTCCGCTGTATGTTCATTGGTTTGATGCACAGTTTGATGAGTTTTGAAGCTCTTGGTTGGACGTGAGTAGTTCAGATGTTTCTGCACACTTCAGAATCCATTCTGATGCTCCTGCTGGCAGTCACCTCATCATTAAAGATGAGCGATCCAGATCCACTAGCAGCCATAGATGCACATGCCACCATAATTCAGCAGTCCATAACTCTTTATCTCAGAACTCCACAGGCATTTTATAGACTTTTTAGCTAACTGTAACCTGGCCTTTCAGCTCTCAAGGCTTCCCAGTGGTTTTTCATCTTGTGATGAACTCTCTGAAGTCATGCTGGCATATTCTTCTCTTTAGGGTGGATTCTGACACATCTGTGCCTACATCCTGGATAGTGTTCTTGATCTCCTCAGCAGGTTTTTTTTTCGTAACTGAATGTATTGTTCAGTCAAAACTAGGACTGACTCCATGTCTTCTCCTAGTGAACTAATGATGAGTAGTGAGTGAATAGTAATTTTTCACTTTGTTGACGTTAAATTAGCTCCGTAACACTATAATAATGGGTAATGGGTAACTCTGCAGGAGCTAAGCAAGAATGAATGAAGAGTGATGCATTAAATAATCAATGATCGTTAAAGATTTTCACAGTAGTAACTAATGATTGAGGTAGTTAATTAACTATTAATTACAGTTCTGTGTGCCGAGTGTTGCTTCTTTAGAGTAACTACTGGTACTACTTAATTACTGGGGGCAGCCATGGACTGTGGTTAGGGATCCAGTCTTGTAACCGGAAGGTTGCTAGTTTGATCCTCTTCCAGGACATGCCTCTGAGTAAGGTACCTAACCCCCAACTGCTGCCTGGGCACCATGAATAGGGGCTGCTCACTGTTTCAGGCACATGTACTCACTGCCCCCCTAAGTGTTCACTAGTATGTATGTGTGTTTCACTGCACGGATGTGTTAAATATAAGATAAATTCCTGTGTGTACATTGTGCACTTTCACATTACCTCTCATTAGCATGAAAACATTATGCACTAATTTCTAATAAAGTCCTTTATTATGGTTTTAATTTTGATAAATGTTTACTTGTTAATAAGTGCTGTAAAGTTGACTCCTGGTGACCAAGTCTTTCTCCAGAACGTCCTGTCTTCTCTGGGTCCCCAGGCTCCTTATTGGCTCCCTCACGATTCCTGTGGTTGTCTTGTTGATGGGTGTTCTCTTCCTCTTTTAACTTTTTTAACTTTAAATGAACTGTTTTCTCAAGTGAACTCATAATGTGTCCAAAAATGAGAGAGCTTTAGTTTGGTTATGTGGGATATGTTTGTAGCAGTTTCCAAATGAATGACATTACACTACGGGTTAAATGTTAAAAATTCAAAGGAGCTTCTGGTTATAATATCTAGAGTAGGAAGCTTGCAGCGTTATTTTCAAAATGCCTTAAAAACACAAGTTTTAATCAGATTTCAAAACAACTCAGGCCTTATATTAATCAAGCCTTGCTCATCTTGGGTTAAACCACCATTTCTGAGTCTGTTAGCTTAGAAGGTTAGTGTAGCAACAAGCTACAAGAGAGGAAAGATAAAGGAGATGAAGATATATCTCCAAATGAATGCTTTACTGAAAATTACTCTTAAAACATCTTCAAAATAAGAGTTAATTAAGAAAGCAACAGAACTGATAAGCATGCTGGGAAGTTCTTCTTTCTGAATTTACTACATCAAATAGTTGTAAAATGGGGGGTTTTGTTGAAGTTTGCAGTACAGTGTATGTCTAACAGTAAGTAAAACTCATCGAAGTTTTTCTCTAAATATGTTGTATTGACTGGTCTTGCCACTGTGGTTCCCTCAAGTCTGCTCCAATCAGATTTGCTTGCATCAGTTGAACCGTAGCACAGATGTTGAGCAGGACTGGCTTTAGTTTCTGCAGGATATGAAGGCAGTCAGCGTTGATGGAGTGATCTGATTAAGTTTGTCATTTGAAAAGTGAGTTCCTCTGTTGAGACCAAATGGCTCGCATCCAAGCTCTGAAAGCAAGTGCTGCGCCGTGTTCGGATGCATGTTGTTTTAGCCGTATAATATACCTCTCTGATCAGCAAAAAACACATCAAGCTAAGAGCCTGCTTAACTTAAACAGCTTGCCCCTCCAGTGCGACCTACATTTTAAGTGCGTGGAAGAAACTCTGCCATCCCTCATCCATTCCGTGGAATATCAGCTTATGCAAGCTCGTTATTATCAAATAACACTGATGTATTGGTTGGCATGTGCCAAGTCTTGGGGCCGCAACCTCCATTTCTCATATCCATTTCCTAGCACTGTTATTAAAAAGGTTTCTGGACACCTATCGCTGGGGAGTAAAGGTATTGACCTCTGTTTCCTGGCCCAGCTCCAGCCACAGGACGTAGTAACGTACTGACCACTCGTTCACCCCTTCAGGTTGCATCAATCACAGATATGTACTGGATGTCCTTTTGGCTTAGATCTCACTGTGTTTTTTTATAAGCATGGGCAGGTGCATGAATGGTGACTGGAGGTATATTAACGTGTTTAGCTTTGTATATCCAAGATATAATAATATTATATAACAATAGTAAGTCCACCATTTCTTTCACAGTGAGGACAACAGGTGCATAGGAAAGCTGCACACTGCTCATTCAAAACCAACACGGCTTTAGCTTCACAAATTGCGCAGGCCTCCTGAATAGGCGGATGGGACAAAGGGTGGTTGTTAAAGCGTTCTTGACTAGAAGCAAGTACTTTAATTCGTTTTGGTCTTTCAGACGTTGCACTTTGGTACAACAAAATAAGCCCTTTCCATTTGATTTCATTATGGCTGCGACGGAATATAGAGTAACTTGCAGAAAGCAATGCAGCCTGGTAAATGGGAAGGAAAAAAAAGCTGACAGGCTTTGGGCTGCAATATTACCAAGCTCATCTTTTCACTTTTTTTCCCGTCCCCGCTGTCTACTGTTGTATTTATGAGAAACTCCCAACGTTTTTCTCTTGGCATGGTTCTCGTGTTCTGTGGTGGAAGCTTGCATATCTTCAAAGCACTTTGAGATTATCTGCAAGTGCAAATGCCTGGTGTACTCGCCCATGATAACAATAGCAAACTTTCTACTTTCAAAGTCTTCTCAGATTCTGTTTATTGAGAAGGTTCCTGCATGCATTCTTCTCCACGGGACGGTGCAATATGCATCATTTCCCTCTAGTCTTTGATTGCATGTGCCTTCTATGTGGTCTAAAGTGGAAATCAATCAGATCTCTGCAGCCACCACCGTCACATGTGGGCTCTGTGAGCCAAATCGCATCGCTGATGGGGTTTCTGCGGCATGCAGAGCTATTAATAACAATCATCTGAACACCTGCATTTTCTGACATTCCCAAGCCGCCATGCTCTCCATAATGCTCAGACGGGGCCCGATTCCGAGAGGAGATTCGATGACTTAGTATATTTGGCCACATCGCGTAGTCGTGTGATTCACCTTCCCACAGCAAATCAATGTGTAAAATTGAGCCCCATAATTTGGTGTCTGGACTGCTTCTTCCATTGGTTCAGTGCTGTTTGTCTGGACTCCCCCTGCTGAGGCACCAGTGCCACCATGTGGCCACTCTCGATCACTCTCCCTTGTCCTGCAAACAACTCTCCAGCCATACATGCAAACAACAGTTGAGTCGCTCACGTTGGACTCCTGCAGCCTGAGCGAGCTCTGGCCTGAGACACGCAAATCAAAATCCATGTGTTTCTGTAGGGTAAAAGGATACATCATGAGGCGACACCTTGTAAACATGTCTGGGAGGGAGGATTTATGGCTCTAATGTTGGGTTGCCATAGAAACCTATGACTTCTAAGCAAATCATTTCCAGTGATTAAATATGCATGTTTTAATTAAAGTCACATTCGAAATCTAAACAAGTTCAATTTCCTTACATTTTAATTATTCTAATCAAATTCCCATTGAGGCGCAGTGATTACTGGAGCTGTTTCATCAGCAAGAAATGGGGACGGTTTGAACAATTTCCATTTCTGACTGCGTTCAGGAGTGTTAAAGATCCAAAACCGTTCGTCAACTTATGCAGACGAATAATGAAGAAAAGGGCTGAAAATGGATGTGACGGTGGATACTGATGCCATTCTGCGTGAAGCATAGCCCAGGTGAATGCAAATCAAAGGCACACGCTGGGCTCCGAATTAGGGTCTGTCTCTACTATAACACACTCAGTACACATGAATTGTGGGGGGAACAGCTTGTGAGTGGGCACAGCCAAAAAAAGTGCTGATGCAATTCAGATAGGGGCCGGCGGAGCCTCTAATAGCTTTCGTCCTTTCTCATCACCATGCATTCAAGCGCTGGGCTCTGTTGTGAGTGTATGTCTGGTAAACAACACAAAAAAAAAACAGCACAGTGGAAGTCATCACTACTTCTTTTTAATAACACAAAGGAGAGAGGAGACGAGGAAAAGAAATGAGAACAGGGGGCCGGTGAGAGGACTGGAGACAGAGCCTGGCTCTAGGCTAAGCGAAGGCCCAGAAGCTCTGGGACCATCCATCCCCACTTAACGTGAACACCTCAAGATTCTGCTGCCTAATTGAAAGTGCAGCTTTAAAAAAGAAAGATTTAATAAACGAAACATCAAACACAAATGCCATTTTTCACCAAAGCACCTCCAGGGAGAGGCAGCCAAGGCCCCATCGTCACTTAAAGAACCCAGTCTTTTTTTCCCTTTGTAGTGGAGAAGTAGTGGAGAACTATATATAACCTGACCACACCTCTTTGACTGAGTAAATCCTGATGTCCAGGATGGCATCTTTGATAAAAAATGGCATCTAATTTGATGTAATTGTCACTATTTCATGTCACACTGTACAAATTAACCCCTTAAATGCTAAGCACTCATTGGTGGATCTTATTTGTTTAATGTAGTAGCTGCTACAGAGTAATTCATATCTGACAAAGGTGCCAAAGTTTAGATACATTTTGGTCTATAAACTGATTCATGAGTTCTTATTTAACTCCTCTGCTTTCATTTCAGACTCAATGAGACATTGAACTCAATCATTTTACATAAAAATGGGGGTGTTCTAAAACTTTTGACTAGTAGTGTATATTTAATAATGTCACATGGTACTGATTTGCATATAACAGCCTGGTGTTTAAACTGCAATAATGCCTGAAAAACAGCAGCTCTACTAGACTATTAGTCCATGATTAATGACCAAATAATAAGCCTAGTGTTTAAGGGGTTAATTTGCTTTGTTTTGTGCAGGAATTGGGCAGCTCAGGTGAGGCTTCTTCATTTCTTCCTGGAAGGAGTTGGGGACTTCATGCCACGAGGAGGAGCGGTGGATTTGGGGGCCTGAGCCGGGGCTGGGGTTTTGGCGGGAGCAGGGGTGGAGGGTTTCGGGGTGGTAGGGAGGACGATGGGTTGGGTGGGGGGCATGATTCTTTTGGGCGTGGGTGAGGGCTTGATTTCTGGGATTTTGTCACCATGCTTGTAGACACTGACCACGATGTCCACTGACTCACCGCCGTACTTGTTCAGCACGGACATGGTGAACTTGCCTGAGTCCTCTAGGGTCACGCCTTTGATGGTGAGGCTGGCAAACTTGCCTGAGTCCAGCGAAATCACGTACTGGTCACCAGGCTCTACCTCCTGGTCATTCTTGAACCAGGTCACCTGCGGCTTGGGGTCACCGCACACTGTGCAGGTCAGGCTGAGGGTCTGTTGGAAATAAAAACAAGCAGAGATTTTTTGGAGGTTCAAAAGAATATGAAAACCAATTGAGTATAACAACCCAACAACTGGTTGCAGATAAAATGATTAATATGCAAGTACTGTTAGTAAGATCTTTTGTGGCACTATAGTCTTATGTAGTTGTATATTATCATTCAGCAAAAAGCCCAAAACATTCATAATATAAATGTTCATATTAATACACTAATAACATTGAAAAATAATCAAATGAAGCCTGTGATGCTTCTAACCTTTTGAATATTAGTGGAGAAAGATATGCATTGTTCCCTGCAAGATGTCCTCAAAGGATAAGGCAGTATTTTCCAAATCACTTTTTTTTTATCGCATCTGTGGCATTCTGTCGTTCATCCTGAAAACTCATTTCAGATTTGGGTCTGTATTAAAGTCATTTACCGCAACAGTGACTTTTCTCACTGTTGCTCTGTATAGCAGCCTCAGAGTAAACAGTCTTAAAAGAAACGTGCAACCTTGCAGTCTGTGTAGTGAGACTGGTGGTCATATGTTATTTGTTTCTAAATCATATTCATCTCCATTTCTGGATAGTTTAATAGTAATGCTCAACTGCGTGATAATCATCTTAACATTCAAATGGCCAGCCTGTATGTTCATAACTATACACCATTTCTCTGAGCTTGTAGCTTAGTACGGCTGATATGTGAAAATGATGTTCACTTTTTCATTAAAAGAAATTTTTAAATAACAAATAACTCAAAAAATGGAGCCATCATAAAACCGCCTTAGTGGTCGCCAATTACAACATCATAAATTGTTTGGGTGAATAGTTAATGGTGAATTCAGTGAGGTTGTCGAAGGATTTTCATGAAATCACACTACCCAAGAAGATTCCATGTCATTTTTAATTTACAGTCACTCTATTAGTATTATTAGTATTAGTATTAGTATATAAAATTAAAATAAAATTAGTATATGTATTTATGACAGTATACGATGCTATATGTGGTATCAGTGTAATCCACAGGGGTAGTGGGATGTGGGAGTGTAGTGGAGAAGTCAGAATGCAGCAGGGGGATCCAAAACAAAAGGTATTTATTATGAAAAACACAAAAGAAAACAGAGGCAGTAAAACAAAACTAATCAACAATTAATGACTGGAAACACAAGGATGTTTAAATAACCCACTTAATCACATTGGGAAAGATGAAGGTGAGGACACAGAGACAGCACATGGGGGACAAAACAGGCATGTGGACAAACAAGGCAGAGCTGGGATGTGGCAGATAGACATCAGCTTTTCTCTGAGTTATTTCTTCAGGAGATATGATGCTAAATACATAATTCAGTTATGGTGGTAATAAAATGGCTCCATTTCTGAAAATATTCAGCGTCTCAAATTATAAATATGTACCAAGTTTCATGCTTTGATAAAAAGTGAACGCATCACTTTTGACTATATAGTCACTTATACTGTTACATTCTACCATTCCATCCAGCTGTTCTACTAAGTATACAAACTGTGTAAATAATGACCTTGGCCCAGTTTCTTCAAAGGCAAAGTCACATCTTCAAAGTTAAAGAGACTTACACTGAACTTTCTCCACCTCTTGGCTAAAGCAGCTTACTTCACCTCGTGTTTACGCTGAGCAGTATAAACAAGGTTGCTCATTTGGACCCGTAATGGAGCTGCGGTCTTAATAGAATAATGCACCTGCTGTAGAAAGAGAGCAGCTCTATAAAAAGTACCATCTACTCCACTCTCTAGCCTTAAGGAAGCGCTCATCGGAGCATCGCTCAATGCAAAAGGTCCTGCACGTCGGCTCCTTGCCTTTTAATGGGAGCGGAGGACCCGCTGCATTCACCGGATCTGAAAGAGGAAAAAGGGCGCCGGGCATTTCCAGCACCGACCATTCAGGCGGATCACAAACCCGCCAATATTCTTCCAGAAAGCTGAATAGACAACATTCCCGCAGTCGCCTCCCCGCTGCTCCTTAACAGTGGATTATGAGGCTGGAGACAATGTAGGCTAGCTCTAGTGCAAGAGAGGAGGAATACCAAGCCCTCCAGCACACACTCTGAAGAGCGGGGGATGATCCCCTGCTCTGTCCACAGACCACCGCACACCATTCAAGAGCGCTACATAAAGAGGACCCCGTGGCATCTTGGATCACTAATGCAACAGCATCAGCACCACGGGGGCCAACTTAATGGGCTGCGAAATGCAAGTGAACACAATTTGCTGATACCTAGTAATGGATAGCAATGCATGGCTTTCATTCCAGTGTTATTTTCCCCCTAAACCTAATGGACAAAATGAAATGTACAGTAGGCCTGCACAATCAATCAAACTCCTTATTGGGATTGTAAACATTGCTGCACATTGTAATTTACTTCCAGTAACATGCAATGTGTACATTAGTGAATCATTCGTGTGAAGAGGTTAAGGTCTGGCTTGCAGGAATTCATGTTCAGGTGCCCACCCAACCCTTAACTGATGAACTCTCCTGTCACTCAGGTTGACGGCTGGAACTCCCCACCAACCACCACTCTGGGGAATGCTGAATTGCTCCCAAAGAGATTTACTCCATAATCTTGGCATTTACACACTTGTGGCAGCCCATAATAAAACATTCACTCCTTGGTTAGAAGCTCATTTGAATATTGATGGAAATGGCTGTTGATGGGGTAATGTGATCCACTGTAATGTGAATACTTTTTCTTGTAACATAGTAATGTAAAAAACAACTACACACGCTGCAGCTGGTAATTTCAGAAGAATTCCTCGTCTGTCTTTAGAAGACGTTGCATTTTTATTTGAGTCAGTTTCTGTACATACTTTGCGTGCTTCCTTTATGGATAACTGCCTGACTTAAGCTGCACAAACTTGGAAACTTTCCACCACTGTAAACTACTGTTGGCATAGTGTGCTAATATGAAACTTGGATAAAGAAATCACATTCTGAAGAAGAGAGAAGCCCAACCTCACCTAAACAGATCAGGATGGATCTTCGCTTCTTTTAAAAGACTTTATTTGGAGCTGCAGCTGTTGTTGGGTCCTAGTTTCAGCATCAAACATTCAAGCAAGCAGACCTGACTGTGCCTTGATCTTGTGTCTGGCACAGATTTGTTTGGTTTTTACAAAGGAATTAAAAGACATAAGTAATGAGGAATGGGTTACTTTTTAAGTAAAGTAATCCCATTACATTTTTAAAGAAGTAATCAGTCATTTGTAATGGATTACTGTATTTCAGTAACAGCCCCAACACTAGCGTTAACAATACATTTTTCACGCTCTGTTTACACTCATGCTGAGGTGAAGTCAAACCTTCTTCTCCATGATGGTCACAACATCGGGCAGACCGCCGACCACTTTGCCACGATCTGAAAAGGAAAACATCGCACCCAGTCATGCTGAAGCATATAATTATATCAGAAAAAGAGCCCACCAAGCACCCAGGACTTGAATGAGCATACTCACTCTTTTCAGCATATGCTTCCGCTCTGAAAGGCAAGAGAAGAATGGCGTTGTTAGCGGGCTCATTAGTGCACGCTAATATTTTACCCACATGCTGACATGCGGCACACATGCTCTGCATTGCTAAACATTTGGAAGAAAAAGCGGAAAAAACCAAGAGGCCTCCAAAGCAATGATTATCTTACTTGAGTCTCTGGAACTCCGCATAGGCATTATCATAGACTGGAGGGGTGAGGAGGAAAGAAGATAAAAGTTAAGCGCAGACAGAACAAACCACTGAAAAGAGAAATGTTTTGCTGGATCTAGCCTCTCTCCTTTCTTCTCTCGCGTCCTGAAGGGACAGTGTACGAAATCTCATTATTTTAATAGCTTTGTTTTGGTGTTTTGTGGGGTGCAGCCTTTTTTTTCCCCCTCCTGCTAATTACCGTATCCGCTACACAGGCCCACATGACCCGTCAGACACGGCACAGACTTTTGGTTATGTTTGCTGTCAAACAGTCTGTTGACTAACTGCTGCCAAAGCCAGGATCTGCACCTTTTGATACTTTTGTCGCTGCTATTTCATCCCTGGCTTTGCCTGATTACACCGCCTGTGTGCACAGCTGCAGCACTGGCCTTTCCTTTCAACTGCAAATCCACACAAGGCCCAATGCAGGGCCGACCATGGCAGACATTTTGCGGAGGCGAAAGCGCTCATAGCCCAACAGATGTAAAAGATAAAAAAAAAGAGAATCTTCCTGAGAGAACATTTGTTGTCACGAATAGCCAGATCCATAAGCAAAACAACTTTGGAAATGCCATCTGATGTGGAGCTTAGAGCGATGATAGGCTGAAATTATGTTAACCTTGTGGCTTAAAAAGATTTGGAAGCCTATTTGAGGACTGGGGGTGTTGTGGTCCTGGAAGCGTTTATGATTATTCAGAGGTCAAACAGTGTGTCCAATTAAAAAACCTTTTGCTCGACTTCACTTTTAATTGGACTTCACGTAGATGTTATGCTTCTTGCAGATCATTTGAAATTGGGATTTCAAGAATTCACCGCTTAAACCCTGCAACTTTTTTATACCCTAAGGACTAATATTCAGTGTAAACCAGTCAAGTCTAGAACCACAGGTGGTTCTGAGGAGTTTAAGAAGTCAAGAAACAAAGGGATCAATGAAGAACAACATGAATGGGCTTCACTTACCTTGTCCAGAAAGTTCCAGAGTGCGAGTGTTTGTCTTCTCTGTATCCATGATCTCAAAGGTGTACACACCCTTGCTGTGTTCGGTTGGCTCCACTATCTCCAGGCTGGCCATGGCTGGAGTCCCACCAATACGCATCCCTTCAGATGCAGTGATTTTTGTATTCCTGTTAAATATAGTCATTCAGTAAATTAATATGTTGCTAATAAGACCTAGTAGTAGCTGCTAGCAGAATGCAGTTACTGTTATATAGACACTGAACCCTCCATTACATGGTACTGCATTTTGTCTTGCACACACAAAATCACACACTAAGGATATATATATATATATATATATATATATATATGTATGTATTAAAGAAGGGTTAAAATTGTTAAAACTTTTGTTTTGCTCAAATTACTTTTTTCAACTTTGTCCTAGACGAGACGTGTAGACATACAGACCCATTCCAAAAAATTAGAATATCATGGAAAAGTTGATTAATTTCCATAATTCCATTCAAAAAGTTACATTTTCATAGATTATCGATTCAGGGCCCACAATTTAAACAATTTCACGTATTTATTTGTTTATTTCACATAATTTGGGCTTCCAGCTCATAAAACCCACAAAAACAGGATTTCAAAAAATTAGAATACTGTGGAGAACTTTTCCATGATATTCAAATTTTTTTGGAATAGGTCTGTAGTTTTGTCTCATGAAAATGCTTTAATCAGAATTTCTATCAATTAAATATTTTCATAATTGGGCTAAGTTCTGATTCAGTTTTTTGTGGACTTGAGCTTTTTCAGAAATTTTATCATCAAAAACCCTGATGCTCACCTACAAAGCAAAAAAAATGGACCAGCTCTACCTAATGGCAATGGTCAAGTCTCAAGTTGCACCTCAAACTCTTCAAGCTTCTAGTACAGCTCGGCTTGACCCGCCATCCTTCAAGACACGTGGAAGACTGGCATCAAGACTCTTCTCTGTCCTGCACCCAGGTGGTGGAACAAACTCCCACTAGCTGTTCTAACAGCAGAGTCCCTCACAGTCTTCACACACAGACTGAAGAGCATCTCTTTGTGGAGCACTTAGCTCTTATATTGTGTATAATTGTGTATCTTTCCTTCTTTCTAGGTATTAGTGATGGTTTAGTTCTAACAGTGTCTGAACTGAAGAGTAGTTTGTTCTCTAACCTGTCTGTACTAGCTGAGATGATTCTCTGCCATATGCTGTAAATGTAAAATACTGTGCTTGTATTTTGCATCATAATTACAATTATATTGTTTCATAATGTGTAAATTTAATTGCAAAATGGAGTTTTCCTTTGATACTCAACGTTGCTAATGTACTTATAAATAAGAGGGAATTAAAAGCTTGGTTAAGTTTTGGGTCAATTTTATAATATTTCTACCATCCTAATGATATTGTTTCATGTCATATCATTTTTCATTATAAAAATATCATGTTTCATATTATTACTGCTGTTGTACAATCTTAGCTCGAAGCAAAATACCTCAAAGTAATTATCAAACGACAGATGTATTTTTATATTTTTAGTCAATGACTTCATAATGCATGCAACAGAGGGTTAATATAAACTCCTAGGAAAGTGAAATTAATTGGATTTGCTGCTGAATGATAACTGTGTTTAGTGTACGTTTCCACAATTCATATTTGATTACTAGTTGGTAACCAACTCCCATTTTCTGTCTTCAAAAAGACTGTGCGTATTGAATTTACATTCCAAATTATATGGAGCAATTTCCTGGTATCTTCCTAGCTGAGGTCAGCGGGTGCATAAGTAATTGTCAAGTAATGGCATAAGAAATCCATGCTGTATTAATGCTGTCTGTGTGCAAGTTTCTCTGGCTGCGTTGGAGGAGTGGGAAAGGCCCGGAACAGCCACTTCAAAATGTTAATGCAGGGATTAGAAGACCCACATGTGTGGAACAAAAGTGGCCTGCATTAGCCTACACAAGAGAAGACAAGCGAACACACTGCTGGGAGAAGCTCGGCCCACTGAGTTAGTATTCTGCATGCTAGCCAATTTCCCTCAGGGCCAAAGCATTAGGTAACTGTAAATCTGATAGATTTGTTTTGTATTGACAATCATGCAGAAAGCCGGGCCGTCTCTGTCACCCGGCCCGGGTAATTTCCCGTAGTTCAATAATCGTCCTCTCGCACCACGCACTAAAGCGACACAATTATAGACAAAAATCTCCAAATCGTGTTTACATGCAGAGCTGCTGTCACGCTCGGGGGCCCGAGTGAGCATGTGCATTTCAACCAAGCCATTCTAGGAATTCTCTTCACAGATTGGGGGGAAAAGTGTGCCTACTTGTGCATCCAGGTAATCTTCATCTCTTCTGTGTAGTATTTCATGTGACACTGAAGCATGATGCCTTCAGCAGTGCACTGGATCACCAAATCAGCAGCGCTGGCCCCTTTTAAGTTTAAAGGAAGCAAGAGCACTGTAAACCGCGAGTCTAAATCACTGCACATTTGCCTCAAACTGCAATTGGTAAACAATCTCAAACATGCAGGTACTTTGCCTTTACGTAATTGAATAATTTGATGATTTTTTTTGTCAATTTAATTGCATAAATTAAGAATATAATACAAATTTTTAGTTATTAGGAGTCCAAATCCGGGTCAGTCATACAGTTGTGTTATATCTATCTATATACACTACTCACAAAACATTATGGAGATTTGAAATTTGGATGAAATTCATGGTAAACATAAAAAGTTCACATTACAGTGATATTATATCATGAAAGTAGGGCATTTAAGTAGAAGCATGCAATGGTGATTTTATAATCTCAAACAATTTATTGAAACAAAAGCCAACAACAGTGGTGGGTAAACCCCAACAAACAATGCCAATGTCTCAGTATGTGTCATGTGCCTTTGAGCATCAATTACAGATTGACAATGATGTCTCATGCTGGTCACAAGTTGACTTGTCTCTGGCAGGCATCTCACTCTTGTTGAAGGGCGGCCCTCAGGTCATTGAGCTTCTGGTGTACAGAGTTGCGAGTCTACATGACGACTCAACTGATCCCATAGGCTTTTCATGGGATTCAGGTCTAGAGAAAGTGCAGATCATGCCATTTGAGGTACCTCGATGAGCTGGAGCATTGACATCTATGAAGATGAAAAGAGGCCTGTGTTGTTCATTAAGAAGCACAATGACTGGATTAATGATGTTACTAGAGTAGTATGGGCTTGTCACTGTACCATTTACAAAGTTTAGGGCACTTCCATATGGACTAGACACACCTGCCCACACTAGAACACCACCACCACCCATCTGGTAACAACAGTGGCTGATGCACAATGCTCTCCTTCACATCTATACCATTGTTGACATCATTTCTGCTCAGCGTGAATCAACTTTCATCAGAGTCCCACTGGTCCCTCATCCAGTGTAAATGCTCCTTAGCCCATGCAAGATCATGGTGCCTGTTCCTGGTGGTGTGGTCTGGTGTGCTTGCAGGTCATCTAGCATGCAGACCATGCTGATGTAAATGGTTTTGAAAGGTCTGACATGACACTTGGGTGCCTCTCTCCTCCTTCTTTAAATGTGCATGGAGTTCTGTGGCATTCATCATCTGGTTCTGCAGGGCACTGTTCACAATGAAGCGTTCATCAGTGTGGCATGTGGCCAAATGATGTCCACTTCTATGCCTTTCTGTGACTCTTCCAGTCTCTCTCTATCTCTGTTGCAACCTGCTGATGACACTGTGACACTCAGCTCAGTGACCACTTGAGAACATCCTGTTTGAAGCCTCACAAGTCGAGGTACTGTTGACCAGTTGTTGGGAGTTGTCTTGGTCTCATGATGTCAATGTGAACAGCATGATGAGGAGGAGTTTAAATACCAATTCTAATTGAATCAGGAAATGTATTGGTTGATTCATAGATCAAATACCTGTTGTGAATTTTGCTGTTAAGCTGCTTGTTAGAGAACAGCAAGTTGTGCAAAAAGTACTGAAACACTGAACAGTTGGACATGTGCATTCAAAAGTGTAGAGAAAGTGACATTACATTCAAATGTAAAGGTTGGAGTGCATTTTAGGTTCATTCTGAAATGTCACCCGAAAGCCAAATATCCCTAAATTTTTATAAGTAGTGTATATAATATCACAGATTGTCTTACAGGAGTTGTTAAAATGAACAAGTTAAACCATAAAGAAAAGAAGTGTATTTATATGTATACTCTATACAGCACCTTTTATAAATCCTTTATAGCAATCACCAAAGTACAATCAACAAAACAGCTCATAGTATGGCGAAATCTCATTAAATTGTCTAGAGTCACTCTACTTGCCCAGGGAAGAGGTATTAGTTGTATGGATAGATCCCTCTAAGGGAGCCTACACAGTAAATATTCCAGTGTTAAATCAACACTATTAGAGTTAAATTAACACTGAGAGTGTTACATTTTGACACCCTCAGTGTTAATTTAACTCTAGTAGTGTTGATTTAACACTGGCATATTTACTGTGTAGTAGCTACAGTGTAGCATGACGTTTCAACAAGGCACGGTTCACTCAACCCAGGAAAATAATGCATTAGTTAACCTTTGGCATCAATGTTTTGTTGTTATTGAAGGTCAGATTTGACTTTGCACAGTTATATGAATCAAAAACATTAAATAATAACTGTGCAATTAGTCTAAGAATGACCATTGTTAGAACCTGTATGCATTGTGAAATTTCATGGTATTATATTTTAAATGGTCTGTTTCATAGGAGAACACTTATTGCATGATTTTCATAGTCATTATATCCAGTGTGCCTAAACACACACACACACACACAGACACAGCAACTTTTAGGCATTATGCTGCTCATTATTCCAAATTGGCACCATTACTTTTACATTACTTTACACCAGTACTTTTACAGCATTTGTTTTAGCCAGAAAGTGTATCTGATGTCATACATAAAATAGACAAAGCTAATTAAACAATACTAAGTTCATATAAGTGGCTAAAAGCTTCCGTTAGCTCTATTATCTTCCTAAATCCAGTGTAATAATAAGGAAGCAAATCTCATACACCAAACGTGGTGCATCATCAAGGTTAAGGGCAGGTTGTGTAAATGTGCTTTTTGGCTAAAAGAAAATCTCTTTAAGATCGGCTGTGGATTTCTGTTTCAGCCCCAGCCTGAAGTGCACCAGTGCTTTTGCAGGCGAGTAACTGGTGATTGGTTTGGGAAAAGGGGATTAGAACTGGGATTTGGAAGGAGGTGGTGGACACGTAATACTCCCACAAGTCAAAAATGCTGCTAATGAGTGGCTCACAGTGACTGGCCCAAAAATCTGAGAAGCAAAATCAAACTGTGGGGTTAGCCCTGTAGTCTTAGTCTTGAATTGTCAACTATAGCACATTTGCTATTGAGTTAACAGGACAGGCTTTTATCAGGGGGGATGTAGCAAACTTTAAATCATAAATCATGCATTTATGTCAACAGCGTACTGCGACAGGGTGAAGGAAGTCACTCCAGTAATCGTCTACAATGCTGTGTACTGTTCAAGATATTTTGCACAGACTTATGTCAATAGACTTTGACTTGAATTTGCAGACAAATGACACAATAAATGAAATATCTAAGCAATTCAGTGGATCATGAAAGCATAATTTTTGATCATCAGCTCATTGTGTATAATGTGTTAATGCTGAATTAAAGAATCATCCTCTTTTATAGAAGTCTAAGAGTTTAGTGGCTTGACACTGTGCCAGACTACCTCATGAGCCCAAAGTATTTTTCCATGGTGACTCAGCCCTCACACTAAAGATGATATATGGGAAATCATAAAAGGCTTAATAATTGTAGCTCCGATTCTGCTTAAGATAGACACCCAGTCATTGTATCTACTGATGGGGAGTGAAATCTGGAATGGATCTGAGATCGATCGGCGGTTACACACTGAATGCTGACAAGCTTTGGTGAGGCAGATGGAGCAGCACAGCATGCAGAAATGCTAATTCCATACGTACCAGCAATGCGTGAGAGGTCATTAATGATGTTGTCAAAGACTGCAGGTGAGAGGAAAGGTGAATTAAGATGATTTCATGGCACTTTTTCTTTTTAGAAATGCACAAATTTGCTTTGTAGACTATTTGTTAGTACAGTGGAACCTCGGTTATCATTTGCCCTGGGTATCGTACAATTTGGTTATTGTAAACTTTTTTGGAGGGAATTTTGTCAGAGTTATTGTTCATCCACCCAGTTTTTGTTGGTGTGCCCACGTGACTCAACGATAATTTCATGAAAACAAAGTATCAACCCACGCTTTCATCACTCGACCCTGCATTCATCATTCATACTGGCTTTGTTTCTCGTTGTTTCTCTGCATTTGTTTCTTTTTTTTCTCTGCCTTTAATTCTCATTGTGTCTCTAGCTTTGATTCTCGTTGTGTCTCTAGTTTTGATTCTCGTTGTGTCTCTAGTTTTGTTTCTCGTTTCTCTGGCTTTGTTTCTCATTGTTCCTCTTGCTTTTTTCCCGTTTCTCTGGCATTGTTTCTCTCGCTTTGTTTCTCGTGTCTCTGGCTTTGTTTCTTGTGTCTTTGCTTTGTTTCTTGTTGTTTCTCTGGCTTTGTTTCTCACTGTTTCAGTAGTTTTGATTCTCACTGTTTCAGTAGTTTTGATTCTCATTGTTTTTCTGGCTTGGTTTCTCCTTCTGTCTCTTTCTTTGTTTCTTGTTGTTTCACTAGATTTGATTCTCATTGTGTCTCTGGCTTTGTTTCTCGTTGTTTCTCTGGATTTGTTTCTCGTTGTGTCTCTGGCTGTGTTTTCTTGTTGTTTCTCTTACTTTGATTATTGTTGTTTCTCTGGCTTTGTTTCTCGTTGTTTCTCTGGTTTTGTTTCTCGTTGTTTCTCTGGTTTTGTTTCTTGTTGTTTCTCTGACTTTGTTTCTTGTTGTTTCTCTGGCTTTGTTTCTTATTTTTTCTCTGGCTTTGTTTCTTGTTGTTTTTCTGTCTTTGTTTCTCGTTTCTCTGGCTTTGTTTCTCATGTCTTTGGCTTTGTTTCTCGTTTCTCTGGCTTTGTTTCTCTGGCTTTGTTTCTCCTTGTTTCTCTGGCTTTGTTTCTTGTGTCTCTGGCTTTGTTTCTAGTCTCTGGCTTTGTTTCTTGATGTTTCTCTGGTTTTGTTTTTCCTTGTTTCTCTGGCTGTGTTTCTTTTTGTTTCTCTGGTCTTGTTTCCCTTTGTTTCTCATTTATAATGCTCAAAATAAACTAAAACACATCACGCTAAAGTGAGCAGCCTTAGCACCTGAAAAGGGGTGCAAAAACAAACACTGAGAACCCAGAGAATGGGTTTACAAAACAAAGGCTGCCAGACTGCTATGCTCTAAAACAGAGCGTAAACCTGTAAGAATGACGTTAAATGCTAATTTATCCATATCATTAGTCTTTTGTATTTACTTCTCATTGTGTTCTGTATGTAAAACTACAAACCGGATTCCAAAAAAATTGGGACACTAAACAAATTGTGAATAAAAACTGAATGCAATGATGTGTAGATGGCAAATGTCAATATTTTATTTGTAATAGAACATAGATGACAG
>BRDA01027860.1:0-16407 GCA_036984385.1 Crenuchus spilurus | reverse complement strand
TGGACCCGGTTTCCATGGAAAAGAAAACACTGGGACTCGCAAATACTTTTTGACATCTAAAATTAAGATAACACTGTATATATTGTTTTTTTTTTACCTCTATGCTTTGTATGAACAACTATAGTGCATTGTTTATGAAATCCATGAAGTGATACATAGAAATTTTATTTATGTAATGAACACATTTTTAACATTTTGATATGGTGCTTGAACATAAATTAAATTATTATTAATTATTAATAAATATTAATACTTTACTTACATATTATGATTTATATTTTAATAATAAATACAAGTTACTAATAATGATATACTAATATCTATTAAGCGTAAATATGAATAATAAGAATATTAATCATTAATAAAATATTAATACATTAATAAATATTAATATTAAATATTAATAAACTATTAAAATCATGTAGCATAAAATGATCACCAAATTATGTGTTTATAGCTAACTTCACTCCAACTCAATACCACCAATTTTACACTTATTTTTGAACTTTAGGGTCAATAGACATAATTTACACATAATTCTACCTCATTTTTTGAGTAAAAATAAGCAGAAATTCTGACAATACTTACACTTAGAGACATGTAAATGGTGGCTTATCACAGACTGGTTGATGCACGCAGACAGACACAGATTCAGATGTTAATGTTAATGGATTTTAATATGAAACCTCTGATATTAAAATACATCTAGCTGACGTGACACAGGCAGAACAAACATCTAACATGATAACAACTTACAGGTGAAAATGGACTGCTGGCAAAATGCAAATCCCTGTTTGATGGAGTGACAGCGGGGACGGCCAATCACACGTTAACAAGAAATGGCAGAGCCAATCAATGAGCTTGTGGGTGGTCTAAAGTGAAACAGGATTCAGATTTAGCTGCTTGGACTTCTGCTTGGTCCTAGTGCTCGGCCCGTCTCCATTTAATATAGTGTAACATTGTTTTTGGACGGTAATAACTGCAGGGGACCAAAACTGCCTTTTGAAAAAGTGCAGGGGACATGTCCCCGCTGTCACACCACCAAATTACATCCGTACACGCGGAGCCACAGCATAAGGATGAAAGAGCCGCATGCAGCTCCGGAGCCGGAGGTTGCTGACCCCTGTCCTAAAACATGTGATTAAAACTTCTTTCAAATTCTCAAAGCACGTCATCACCCAGATCTTAATTAATGTCTCACAGACTAGCTGATGTTGTTTAGGACACAGTATGACTCACTGGGAATTATAAAAATTAATAAAACCTCAATACTACAGGCACTTCAGACAGCAGCAGTGCTGGTAGAAGACTGATCTGGTATCAGATTCTTCATATTTATGATAGCCATTGTCATTAAAACTGATTCTAGATCAACACTTCCTGCTTGTTGCCCAGGATTCAGGACACAACATTCAGCTACACAAGTTTTATTATTATTTTAAAACAGAGAGAACTTCGTACTCAGTTAAGATCCAGATGTGATTTGAGGGGTTTGAGAGATGTTTTGGTGATGCCTTTTACAGAGATGTTGCTATTTAGGTGACTATTAAGCTGTACTGTTTGTTAGCCATGTTGGCCTCACACACAGTAAATCTGCCAGTGTTAAATCAACACTATTAGAGTTAAATTAACACTGAGAGTGTCAAAATGTAACAATCTCAGTGTTAATTTAAATCTAATAGTGTTGATTTAACACTGGCAGATTTACTGTGCAGCTGCAGTTCTGGAGTTAAGACTCCAAACATGTCTTGGCTGACAAATACATCTGAAATAAGTGATAAATGATGTAAATAAAAGTTTTGAGATAATCACCACCTTAAATATTTCTCACATCCACAGCAGGAGATTCAGATCTGGTGGGTTTTTGTAAGCTGTGTGTGTTATTTAGTGTCACTGTGAGTCTCTAGCACAATAATACACAGCTGTGTCTTCAGTCTTCAGATTCTGTCCTTGTAATGTTATTGTGTCAGTTCCAGTGTCTCTGGAGATGCTGAACTTGTTTTTCAGTTTATCACTATAATAAGTTCCCCCACTGGTATCAATACTTCCAATCCACTCCAGAGCTTTTCCTGCAGGCTGGCGGATCCAAGCTGTCCAATAGCTGCTGACAGAATATGAGACTTTACAGTTGATGGTCAGACTCTGGTCTGGACGGACCATCATGGAACCAGGCTGTGTCAGTTCATAACAGTGAAGATCTGTGGATCAAAAATACTCAGAGTGATTAGATCAAAATGTTACAGTTTGAGACTGAAGTTAAACATAAGAAGTGAAATGTAGTGTTTAATGAGTATCTCACAGGATGCAGCTGTCAGTAGGAGCAGCAGAGATGAAGAGAACATGTTTGAGACCTGTGGGCTCTTCTCAGTTCTCCACAGCTTAATCTCATCTCTTTAGTTTATATCTGAAGGTGACAAGTTTGCATACAGTGCTAATCATTCATGTGTGCAGGCGGGGGAGTTACATGTTGATGTACTTGTTTGATTTTGGGTTATGAGCCCTCTTGTGGCTATTAAAGTCACTGTTTTCTTTGCAGTATGAGTAGACAGAGTGAGGGCTTCATCCTGATTGGTTTATTTAATTATAACAATAACATTTTCTCTGGTCAAGTACCTAATAATGGTTTACTTGCTGGATTGTCTTCTGACTTTCTTGTGCATGTTTGTGGCTTTTATGTCATGTTTACTCAGGTTTCTGTAATGTGCAGCAGGAGTTTATATTGTATTTAGTTTCCTAAGAGCCCAGTGAATCCAGTGGATTGTATAAATACAGTTATAAACACTGCTGCTGATCAGAATATGACATATTGTAAGATTTGTGGAGAAAAATGTGTTTTCTAGTTTGTTTAGATCTGGTTGGTGAACTTTGCTTCACTTCATGAACTTCAGCTCCATCTGATGTGACATTGTCAGGAATTCCACCCAGACCAACGAACATGCGAACTCCAACTCCCAGACTCCCTCGGGAGAAGGACACACCCACTCACCACGCCAGCACGCAGTCTGAAGATCAAGTTCACCTGAATACTGAGTGATCTCAGCTGACACTCATTCCACAGACCTGTTATAAACCTCTCTAGAACTCTCAGTCAACGCGAAGTATTGCCACTTGTCAGTGCCTTACCGAGCGTTCCTATCTATCATCTTCATTGTCTGGTATTTATGATCTCTTGCCTTTTGTTCTCGACCTTTTGCCTTTAGCCTTGTCCTTTGATTTTGTCTGCCTGGTTCGACCTCTGATCTCTGGTTTTGGATATATATTGCTCTTGTCTTTTGACTACGTCTCTGCCTCGACCCTCTGTTTTGTTTGCCTCGCTCCTGTACAGCTCTTTTTGTCATCTGAAGCCTGTAGTGAGATTACGGTGTTGTTTATACTGTGTTCTACATTCACCCAGTAAAACAATCCTCTTCTACTTTTATCCGCACGTGTCTGACCTCCTGTTTTATGTACTAAATCCTGACAAAATACTTCGCCTTAAATATGCAGACAGCGGAGCCAGATCCTGTACAAAAGGCAGTCTCTTCGCAAGGTCAGCTGTTAGGACATCATCAGCAGATGTTACAGGAAATGTCAGCTAACCTGAACAAACTCGCTCAGACCGTCACGGAACAACAGGGACAGATTGTCATGCTGTGTTCCAATCTACAGAAGCTCACAGAGACGGCTCTCCAACCTACGTCTGCCCCGAATATTCCTCCTCAAGTTCAAGGGGCACCCACAGATACTGTCCCATATCAGTCGCCCTTTAGAGCTGTACAGCCAGAGCGTTTTGATGGCTCACCTGAGAAATGCGCTGGGTTTCTTATGCAGTGTGACATTTTTTTATCCCATTCACCCCCACAGTCGGAGGTAGCTAAAATTGGGGTTGTCACCTCACTATTAAGTGGCAAAGCGTTAGAATGGGCCACAACCGTATGGCCCCACAGTTCACAATTGTCTTATTCTGAGTTTGTTACAGACTTTAAAGCAGTTTTTGCCCATCCCCGTCAGGATAAAACCAGTGGAGAGTTACTACCTAGGCTAAAACAAGGTCACCGCTCTGTAGTAGACTACTCCATTGAGTTTCGTACTTTGGCCGCGGCGAGCGGCTGGGATGAAAAGGCACTCATAGTTATGTTCCCGATTGGGTTTAAATGATGACGTCTTAACGGAACTTGCCTGCCGAGATGATGATCTAACCCTCGAACAACTTATCAGGATGGCTATTCATATAGACCATCTTCTCACGGACAGAAAACCGCGCTCTCGCCTTCACTTAAGGAATTCCACCACCAAACCCTCTGGATCAGATGTTGTGGAACCCATGCAGTGCGACTCCTCTCACTTCTCCGCCGAAGAGAAGTCTCGCCGGAGATATGATGGATTATGCCTGTATTGCGCATCTCCGAATCATCTAGTGAGAGATTGCAGACTGCGCCCTCACAACATCTCGGCTACACCAGAGGGAAAGCGCATGGCACATTCACCGTGCGCTAATGTGGTGAGAATTCCTACTTTTAGTCTACAGTCTAAGTCCTATCGCATTCCAAGCACAGTTTACTGCTCTAATGATACTTTTGTGGTTTCAGCGCTGATGGATTCCGGAGCCGAAGGAAATTTTATACACGCCAACCTGGTCCATCATCATCAGATTGAGAGAGAACTACTCCCTCATCCTTTCCAAATCAGCGCGCTGGACGGCGCGCCTCTGGCTATAGGGAGGATCACACATCGCACCGCACCCCTCCGAATTCAAATAAGCGCTCTGCATTTTGAGAAGATATCCTTTTTAATCCTAGAACAATGCGCATATCCCATGATATTGGGCCTTCCATGGTTAGAATTACATAACCCTATTATTGACTGGAGAAAAAAGGACATTGTGAAATTTTCAGCATATTGCCGTCAAAATTGTCTTCACAAGTCTACACTACACATCTTATCGACCTCTACTGAAAGTCCTTCGTCTGAGGCCTCAGTACACATACCTCTTGAATACAATGACCTTAAAGAAGTATTTAGTAAAAGACAAGCGACCACCTTACCTCCTCATTGACCCTATGACTGTGCCATAGAGTTATTAGATAATCAGACTTATCCTAAAGCCAGAGCCTACCCACTTACCCAAGAGGAGGACAAGGCTATGAACACCTATATTCAGGAGGCCTTAGACCAAAAATTCATCCGACCGTCCACTTCTCCTATGGCTGCAGGCTTTTTCTTTGTTAAAAAGAAGGATGGAGGTTTACGTCCATGTATCGACTATAGAGCACTGAATCAAATATGTAAAAAGTACGCTTACCCCCTACCTCTCATACCATCATCTTTAGAATTACTCAGAGAAGCCACTATCTTCACCAAATTAGATTTACGCAGCGCGTATAATTTAATTAGGATCCGTGCCGGTGACGAATGGAAGACGGCATTTATCACCACTAGGGGGCACTACGAGTACTGTGTTATGCCTTTCGGGCTCAGTATTAGTCCGTCAGTGTTCCAGTCCTTCATTAATGATGTCCTCAAAGACATGCTAGGGGTTTTCTGCCTCTCCTACCTTGATGATATTCTGGTCTTCTCAAAAAATCACACTGAACACATCCAACATGTTCGAGCGGTCCTCTCACGTCTCCTTAAGAATCGACTATTTATAAAGGCAGAGAAGTGTCAATTCCATGTCGAGACGGTGTCATATCTAGGCTTTATAATAAATGCAGGTGGTATTGCCATGGATGATAGAAAAGTGGAGGCAGTACTTAACTGGCCCAGACCCATAACCTTAAAGGAGCTACAGAAATTCTTAGGATTTGCCAACTTTTATAGACAATTCATTCACAATTACAGCACAGTCGCAGCCCCTCTGACGTCCCTAACTAAAATCCCGGCTAAAGAATTTCAGTGGAATTCAGCTGCTACCTTCGCTTTCAACAATCTCAAAACTATTTTTACATCAGCCCCAGTCCTTAAGCAACCAGACCCTCATCAACCGTTTATTGTAGAAGTGGATGCTTCTCAAGTCGGAACGGGAGCTGTTTTATCACAAAGATCAGGTCGACCCTCCAAACTCTATCCCATTGCATACTTCTCTCATAAAATGACATCCGCGGAGCAAAATTACACCATAGGTGACCAAGAACTCCTCGCTATAAAATTAGCCTTCGAAGAATGGAGACACTGGCTCGAGGGAGCTCAACACATAGTACAGGTCATCACCGATCACAGAAATTTAGAATACCTTAAGACCGCTAAGCGTTTAAACCCCAGACAGGCACGGTGGGCATTATTTTTCACACGCTTTAATTTCAAAGTCACATATCGTCCAGGGTCACAGAATATTAAAGCAGACGCCTTATCACATATGTTCTCACCTCCAGGGGGCTTAAAAGACCCAACACCCGAAAGCATTTTGGACCCTCAGGTCTTCATAGCAGCCATCACTTGGGAGATCGACACAGAAATCGCCCGTGCACTTCAAGACATTACTATACCAGTTCAATGTCCCCAAAACAAAACTTACGTACCGGCCCCGTTCCGCGAACGCTTAATTACTTGGGCACATTCTTCTCTTTCGTCTGGTCACCCTGGAGAACGCAAGACACAAGACATCCTAACCATTCGATATTGGTGGGAATCCATTTGGAGCGATGTACACAAATTTGTAGCATCATGTTCTGTATGTGCCAAATGTAAAATTCCAAAAACTTTACCCGCTGGAAAACTTATGCCTCTTCCTATTCCCCAGCGACCTTGGTCCCACATCGCTCTAGACTTTGTTACTGACTTACCACCATCCGAAGGATTTACTACCATCATGACTGTAGTCGACCGGTTTTCTAGAGCTGTGAAATTTGTGCCCTTTCCGAACATACCCACGGCTTTTCAGACTGCTGAAGCATTATTTCAACAAGTTTTTAGAAATTTCGGCATTCCTGATGATGTACTATCAGACCGCGGCCCCCAATTCACCTCACATGTGTGGAAAGCATTTTTTGAACATTTAGGATCTAATATTAGTCTAACATCTGGTTACCATCCACAGTCTAATGGACAATGCAAACGCGCCAACCAGGAACTCGCTAAATTCCTCCATTTATACTGCCATGAAAACCCTAATGACTGGTCCCGCTATCTGATTTGGGCCGAGATGGCCCAGAATTCCTTAGTCTCCAGCGCTACAGGTATTACCCCTTTTCAATGCGTTCTTGGCTTCCAACCTAGTTTAGCACCATGGCCAGCTGTCGATCAATGGATGCGGAGGAGTGAAGGGATTTGGGAGGCCACCCACAGACGGATCGAGGAGGTTCTTAGGAAAAATAAAACCTTCGCGGATCGTCACCGAGGAGAGACACCCTCATACCACCCGGGCGATCGAGTATGGCTGTCAACCAGAGACCTAAAGGGACATAACAAATTACAATCTAAATATATTGGTCCCTTTTTAATTCTCAAGAAGATTAATGATGTTTCGTATAAACTACGTCTTCCCCCCAGATATAGGATATCTAACGCTTTTCATGTCTCTCTTTTAAAGCCCGTGGTTTCTGGTCCTTTGGGAGACAATGATTCCGGTCACAGAACACAGACACCTACCAGCGAATCAGAAACCCCTATCTACCCCGTCCGTGCCCTTCTGGACTCCCGTCATCTTAGGGGTATCCTCTAATACCTGGTAGATTGGGAGAACTACGGCCCGGAGGAACAATGCTGGGTTCCCGCTTCAGACATCCTTGATCCAGCCATGATTGCAGATTTTCATCGGACTCATCCCGAGTGCCCTGGCCCCCATCCCAGAGGCCGTCCCAGAAGCCACTCTCTCGGTACTACCACCCGTCGTCGTGGCCGTTCTTCCCGGTCTTTGTCGGGGGCCTGGAGGGGGAGTAATGTCAGGAATTCCACCCAGACCAACGAACATGCAAACTCCAACTCCCAGACTCCCTCGGGAGAAGGACACACCCACTCACCATGCCAGCACGCAGTCCGAAGATCAAGTTCACCTGAATACTGAGTGATCTCAGATGACACTCATTCCACAGACCTGTTATAAACCTCTCTAGAACTCTCAGTCAACGCGAAGTATTGCCACTTGTCAGTGCCTTACCGAGCATTCCTATCTATCATCTTCATTGTCTGGTATTTATGATCTCTTGCCTTTTGTTCTCGACCTTTTGCCTTTAGCCTTGTCCTTTGATTTTGTCTGCCTGGTTCGACCTCTGATCTCTGGTTTTGGATATATATTGCTCTTGTCTTTTGACTACGTCTCTGCCTCGACCCTCTGTTTTGTTTGCCTCGCTCCTGTACAGCTCTTTTTGTCATCTGAAGCCTGTAGTGAGATTACGGTGTTGTTTATACTGTGTTCTACATTCACCCAGTAAAACAATCCTCTTCTACTTTTATCCGCACGTGTCTGACCTCCTGTTTTACGTACTAAATCCTGACAGACATTAAAGCTTCTGCACATCTAGAAGATGATCATCTGTGAGGTGCTGAGCTTCAACATCAGAAACAATAAACAGGTGTCATTATAAATTATGAAGTACACCATAAAGTGATGAATTCTGGGTAATGAGCTTGTATTGTAGTCTGAGATTTTAGAGAAATGACAGTAAAGTACAGAAGCACAACTATAAGTGAAGCACATTAGTGAGAACGTCTGCAGCAGTGTTGTGAAGGACTATCCACATATTGCTGTTCAGTGGTTGTTATTGTTGCTAAAAGTTAATGAATTTAAAATGCAGATCTTATTAAAATCTCCAGTATTTTTAACATCTCATCTTGTTTACTTGTTCTATGTTTTTTATTTCAGAGCAGATTAAAGAGACATTAAAGTGTATAAATGCACTGAGGAGTTTTCACCATAGTTGTGTGTGAGGAAGAGAAATGTGATCTTAATGAAGATGTGAAGAATCTGTGTTGTATGTTGAGGTGAACGTGTGAGCATTGAGATGCTGGAGATGTTTTTGTTCAGCTCTGCTGAGTGTCTGTAATGCTGTGGCTCTCTGGCACAGTAATAAACAGCTGTGTCTCCAGGCTGGACGTTCTGGCCTCGTAAGAACACTGTACTGCTGGACGTGTCCTGACTGAAACTGACTCTGCCTTTCACCGACTCTTTGATTTCAGTGCTCCCACCACTACACAGATATCCGAGCCATTCCAAAGCTTTCCCAGCAGGCTGCCGTATCCAGTGAACACAGTAGCTTGACACTGAGATCTTACAGGAGATAGAGAATGATTCTCCAGCTTTTACAACCACAGAGGCAGACTGAGTGAGCTCCACACAGTCCACAGCACCTGAAGAAGAAGAAATGAATTTAATGAGAATTGTGAAATGTGTTTATATCCTATAATTCACTGAGTACAGAGACTTACTGAACACAGCTGTTATGATCAGCAGCACTGACAACATCATGACTGTTTCTTATTGAGCTGAAGTGAATGAAGCTGATCTCTTATGTACGAGTGGCAGCTACATGATTTGCATACAAACACACATCATTATTACAGTAAATACACTGAGCTTCACTGTGCTGTGCTGTGTACACATGATGAGTAGATTTAGTGTCCACAAGACATTTATTACTGATGTCCTGACAAATGATTTAAGAAACAATAAAAAGAAAAACATTAAGCCGTGTCTGCTGGAGGAGTTTAAATTATTCACTGATTAGATTTTTTTCACATGATGTTAAAGAGACACATCAGAGGAACCTCACAGTAACCTTTTTATATCTGGTCCTTTTTGTCTTCTCCTCACTCTCGCAGAGTTATTTAAATGTTTGTACAGAATTTTGTTAATATGCTGCAAGTGAGAGAGTCAACTCCAGAGGGTTAAACATCTTAAAACTGCATATATAGTCTAAGGTGACTCAAAATCACTAAAAACCTTTTTAGATGTGCTGATATATTGTGAAACAACACACTAAACATTTCTAGCCAAGACTTTTGAGCTCAGAACTGAATAAACAGAGGTGTTGGCTACACACTGCTCATTACAGTTTTTAGAAATTGTCTGTGGTTTAATTTCTAAAGCTTAACTAATGTGAGTTGATGTGTTTCACTCATTCAGTGGTTCCTAGATTGAATATTCATGAGATAGGTGTGAACACTCAGGTGAGAGGTCTTTGTTCTGAACTATCACTTTTAAAAGAACAGAAGGACTGAGTTACATGTGTTAGGATGAGGCTTTAAAAGTGAAGAGAAGGATGTCTGGAGTCATTTTAATTCAGCAAGAAGTGACATTTAAAATAAATAAAAAAAATAAGAGTTTAGGTTTAAGTTTAAATAATAAATGATTTCTGTTTGTACTGCTGCAGTATGGACCTCATAGTTCTTCTAGTTCTCTTTTAACATTACATTTGTTAAATATTAGCAGAAACAGTGCCTCCTAAAGGTTATTAATGGTATCTACTTTAGGTATTACAGTTGCTGTGGGGGGTGAATGAGTGGGGTTTTTGTAGAGCCTCTGCTTTAGACTGTATGTCTGTGGGTTTCGAGTGCAGTAATACACAGCTGTGTCTTCAGGCTGGAAGTTCTGGCCCTGTAGAAACACTGTGTTGCTGGATGAGTCTGCAGTGAAGCTGATCTTACTCTTTAATGAGTCTTTGGTTCCAGAGCTACTGGAACTATAGAACCATCCAATCCATTCAGGAGCTTTTCCTGATGAGTGTCTTATCCAGTTAGTATAGCCTCCACCAATGGCTGAGTATCCAGTAATCTTACAGGCGATGGATAAAGACTGGCGAGGTTTAACAGCCATTACAGCAGGCTGGACCAGCTCAATACACTCAGTACCTGCAGACATCAATCATGAAGTTATTAAGAATTAAATCATATGATTAGAAGTCAGACAGTATGTTTAATGGCAGCTAATACATGTTAGATACACTTACAGGCAGCAGCTGCCAGAAACAGCAGAAGAGAAACAGAGCACATGGTCTTCAGCACTGACTGAGTTTCTGCTCTGTTATCTCTGCAGCTCAGACAGCTTTTATTAGGACAGTCTGTTCCGGCTTTGAGGGGAAAAGAAGGTGATTTACATCAACATACACACTCATCACGTGATTCAAACACATCCAGCCTCTGCTTTTCTCAACAAATTAACTTACAAATTAATTTTAATAGAAAATCATTTAAATGTCATGAAGAATCATCCTTAAGATGAACTAACAAGATCAACATGTCAGTTCTGATTTCAGGCTGATTTAAACAGCACAGACTGAGGATGTGAGTGATGATGTAAACATGCAGTTAGCAACATGCTAATTATCAACTTGTTTTACTTTTTAGCTACATTAGCCTCCAGCATTAAACTAAAGAAGCAGTTTTAGACTTTATTCAGGTTTAGGGGAGAAAATGGCTAAAATAGATTTTTTGGCTGAACTGTCATTTTAAAGTTAAAAGTGTTACAGTAATGAAGTTAAAAGACTAAAGATCATAAATCACTAACACATACAGTGTGTTACTCATCAAAGGCCAAAATGGTGATGCCTTAAAAACATGAAGCTCATCATCTCTCCAGATTTTACTGCTTAGTAGTGATTATTCTTTTTTTTATTCACTTAAAACTGTCAGGTGAGCAAATCTGAAAAGCTTCTTATAGATAATATTCACTGAATGTAACTCTGTTTACACTCTTATTAGCACTTCTGGTGGATGCTAACTGCATTTCTTTGCCCTCTATCTATCTATCTAAAGTAAATGAAACGCTTTGTTTAATGATGATTTGTCTCTGCACAGGTGCAGGTTGGTCTTCTCTCACTGTTCAAACCTTATATTTGCTGAATAAATGTGAATAATACAGAAACTGTGCCACCTAAAGGTTATTTAAGGTAATGATGTGATGGTGATAATGAGAGAAGGTGAAGTGAATGAATGAAGTGGGGTTTTTGTAGAGTCTCTACAGCTGACTGTATGACTGTGGTTCTCGAGCACAGTAATACACGGCTGTGTCCTCAGGCTGGAGATTTTGCCCTCTTAAGGTCACCGTGTTGCTGGAAGAGTCTGAAGAGAAAGTGATTTTGCTCTTAAGTGAGTTTATAACATTGTTACATGTATGACCGATCCATTCCAGAGGTTTTCCAGCAGAGTCTCGTATCCAGTGAGGACACTAGCTGGAGACTGAAAATCCAGAAGCTTTACAGGAGATGGAAAATGACTCTCCTGCTTTTATAACTACAGACTCAGACTGAATCAGCTCAATGGCATGAGCACCTAAAACAAAAGAGCATTTTTTTATGTTAGTAACATTTTCATTATATTATTTATTATATATCATGTTTTCAGCTTCAGACTTACAGTAAGTAGCTGCCAGAAACAGCAGCAGAGATCCAGAGTGCATGGTGTGTGTGTGTGTGTGTGGGTGTGTGTGTGTGTGTGTGTGTGTGTGTGTGTGTGTGTGTCTGTGTGAGTGTGTGTGTGTCTGTTGTAAAGGCTTTGACAGGGTCTCTACAAAGCTCTTTATCATCACTGTCTGTTCCTGCTCTAGTGAGGAATCACAGTTGATTTGCATTGAGGTTTAGTGGAGATATAACAGCTTAAGCACATCTGACCAAAGAAAAAAAACTAATTTGACCATTTTTAACATTACATGTAAAAGCTTGTGTAGGTTCACTGCTGTTTGAGGTACTAAATTAAATGTTTGTATTGTTGTAGACTTGTGTAGGTTTTTATCACTATCATTGTTTGTTATCAGCTCCACTGACCATTTAGGTTTAGTTTGTAGTTCTATAATTACAGACTGTAGTACATCTGTTTCTCTGTATACTTTGTTAAACCTCCTTTCATCTGTTCTTGTATGATCAGGACCCCACAGTGCAGGTATTATTAGGGCCATTCTCAGCACTGCAGTGACACTGATGTGGTGGTGGTGTGTTAGAGTGTGTTGAGCTGGTCAGAGTGGAAACAGCAGAGCTGCTGTTTTTAACACCTCATTTTCACTGCTGGTGTGACAATACTGCACCTATCAAAGTAATACAGCCAAAAGAGTCCTGTGAGCAGCATCCTGTGACCAACAATGAAGAACCGAATGACAATCAACACAAACTGCCACAACAGATGAGCTTCTGTCTCTGACTTTACATCTGCAATGTGGACCAACACCGGAGTGGACAGTGAGCTAACAGCTCTGCCGTGTCTGATACACTTGTACCAGCGCACTCTAATACACCACCACCGCGTTAGTGTCACTGTAGTGCTGAGAATTAAGAGTTAACTATGTGATATAATCTATGTTACAGATTGTCAACACTGTCCACTGACTGAACTCGAGTGATAGAAGTGGGCTGTCGTACAGCTGTGTGTTGATATTAAAGATAAAAGTACAAGACTGTCTTTACTTTTAATAAAAATTCATTTGTAATATTTTGTAAACCAGTTGATGGTTTTGTGACTCACAGGTTTAACATTAAGGGTTTTATTGTTTGTGTATTTCCAGTCACAGTGTTTCTCTTACACAAAAGTCAGATGTTTTTCCATCTCAAGTGAGGACTGATTGTCCAAAAGTGTGTTAAAAGTTATGATATTTGTTAAAAAAGAGGGGAAGCTGGTCTGACAGAGAGTCTGTTTTTGTACAGGGTTTCTGTTATTGTGTGTCACTGTGGTTCTCGAGCACAGTAATACACAGCTGTGTCTGCAGTCTGCAGATTCTGACCTCTTAAGGTCACTGTGCTGCTGGACGTGTCTCTGGTTATTTGAAATTTACTTTTGTGTTTATCACTGTAGTAAGTTCTGCCACCACTACAAATATATCCAATCCACTCCAGAGCTTTTCCTGCAGGCTGGAGGATCCAAGCTGTACAGTAGCTGTCCAGTGAATATCCAGAAACTGTACAGATTAGTGACATTGACTGACCAGATGTTACAACTGTGGATCCAGGCTGGCTCAGTTCAATACAGAGGATACCTGCTGAAAATGAAGGTTATTTTGACATCTGTAAGTCATAAATACATTAATAGTAAAGATTTGTGATATAAATTAATGCTATATATTGTAATACAGACTCACAGGACACAGCTGCTAATAATAACAGCAGTAGACGTGTAGGGAACATGATGTGACCTGGAACTGAACAAGAACAAACAGTTATTGGACTTCAGAACAACTTTATTAATAAAGAGGAAAAGATGGAAAATTTACATGCAGGTTTGTTTTTCTCTACAACTTCATAAAGTCCCACCTCCACATTTGCATATGTTTAGGGTCTAATTATATCTGATCAACAGTTCAGGTCATAATGTTTTATTTATTAGAGAAGAGTGTCCTCTACTGGTTTTATCTGGTAGTGACTCTTTAAATGTTATTTTCTACACAGAGGCTGTTTTTGTACAGAGTTTCTGTTATTGTGTCTCACTGTGGATAACGAGCACAGTAATACACAGCTGTGTCTGCAGTCTGCAGATTCTGACCTCTTAAGGTCACTGTGTTACTGGACGTGTCTCTGGAGATGGTGAATTTGCTTTTCAGTGAATCTTTGTAGTACAAACTTCCAGCAGCGTTAATGAGTCCAATCCACTCCAGAGCTTTTCCTGCAGGCTGACGAATCCAAGCTGTATGATAGCTAGTAACTGAATAAGAGACCTTACAGTTGATGGTCAGAGTTTCTTGTGGACGAACTGTCAGGAAATCAGGCTGATTTAGTTCAACAGAATAAACCCCTGAAAAAAGAAAAACAGTTACTGCAAAGAGTGAAACTGAAGGTTTACATCAAACAATTTATATCAAATAAAATCTCACATGATGCAGAGAGCAGCAGTAGTAACACATGTACAGACAACATGCTTATGATTTGAAGTGAACTCTGTTTTTCTCTCTAAATCCTTTCTGTTGATATTTGTAGTTTTCAGGAAGACGGTTCTGATCAGAAGATTTGCATTTAAACATGTGACCAGCAGTGAGATTTAAAGCAGAAACACTGGAGGACACGCACACTTACAGTCACTTCACACTGTAGTCAAGATCTGCCTCCTAGACAAGTCTTACACTGTGATTGGTCAATATTGTGTCAAGACTGAGTCTTAAGTCAACCAAGACTGAGTCAAGATCAACCTTCACTAGTTTAACACATTTACTGAACAAATTATTAGTCATTTACATAATTAATTATTTATTCAATTTAACTTTAATTACATTTAAAATCAATGTACATTCTGTATAGACAGCATTGAATCAGTGGTTCTGACATTTTCCATCAAACCAAACATGCAGGTCGGCTACATCAATAAGTCAAACTGTAATCAGACTAAAACCTTTGTTGGATGTTGTCCTGAGCATCTCAGAAATATTCTTGTTGCTAAACTTACAGGTTCTTCTTGTGCTTCCTTTTCAGTGAACGACATGTGACTTCATTATAATGTAAAACTGCACTGAATGATGATGATGATGATGATTTTTACACTTATATAGCGCCTTTCTCAAACCCAAGGACGCTTTACAATCAACACACTCCATTTACACACACTCAATCACACACACCGGCGAGAAGCGATAGCCAATTGCACACAGCGTACTTTCAACCGGAAGCAACCGTCCACCTGGAGGACTGCATCGAGCACTAGGGGGATCATCCAGGACAGAGTGCCAACCATATCTGGGCAAACATACATACATACATACACAAACATACACATTCATACACACCAGGGTAATTTTTAGAGTAGCCAATTCACCTGATCTCCATGTTTTTGGACTGTGGGAGGAAACCGGATACCCCAGAGGAATCCCACGCAGACACGGGGAGAACATGGAAACTCTGCTCAGATGCGGACTCGAACCCAAGACCTAATGTTGTCAGAATGAGCCAACAGTTAAAGAGTGTTTACTCATTAGTGTCTCAGTGTCTTTACCTTCAGTGTCTGCTCTGAATCCAAACAATGACAGGTTTTGTTTAGGCAGTGATGGTTGTTTTCTGTTCAAACTCTGATTATATCTACTCAGTCCTAAGAACAGCAGAGTTCTTCACCAGTCATGAGCTCAATTTTACTCTCATTGTGTTAGAGAACCTCTGACATGGTTCTAAGTATAATTGGTATCTCTCACAGATTGGTCTGTATATGTCTGCCTAATGACTGGACTCACTTAGCTTCTTTCAATCAATCAATCAATCAATCAATCAATCAAAATTTATTTATATAGCGCTTTTTACAATGGACATTGTCACAAAGCAGCTTTACATAATCAGTATCAGACATTTTGATTCTAAGCCTGATGTGAGTAAGCCGAGGCAACAGTGGCAAGGAAAAACTCCCTCAAGGCTTGAGGGAGAAACCTTGGGAGGAACCAGACTCACAAAGGGAATCCATCCTCCTCTGATCAAACTACTGATAGAGATTTACATCCTTAGTTAAATGTAACATGCAGTAAATGTAGTAACATTAGAGCTTCAGTCCGATCATTGCTAGTGTGCAGCAGGTCTGATGTCAACCGCAGGAAGACCCACT
>BRDA01027850.1:0-10454 GCA_036984385.1 Crenuchus spilurus | reverse complement strand
ACTGTCTGTTAGAAGGAAACAAAGCTCCCATCACGCTGGTATCGGATCCTGTAGTATCGGAGCACTTTTATGAATATGAGTACAAGTACACGCACGTGGTATCGGACAGATACCCGGTGCTGGTATCGGTATCGGTGCATCACTAATATATATATATATATATATATATAAACAATGGTTGAAAACCGCTCTCCTGTACTAACAAACACAGTAATAGTAGTAGTTGGAACATTGTTTTTCAGTAAGTTTTCTTAATTCCTGGTTGCCTTTAAGAAAGCATTTACAGCACAACAAAGTGAAAATGAATGACGTGGGACTGTGTCAGTCTATACCAGGGTCTAGAACATCATTTCTGATAAAACAGCATTTCGGGCAGCTTTCAGAAATCCAGTCGTTCTGATAAGACTATCATTTGACTTAGTACTGATTCCTGATTCTGGGTGTATATGCCTGGCATAAATGCATGTGATTAATGCAAATTTGCCTTGGTTTTTTTTCTTGTTTATTTTCTCCTTTGGTGTTTGTAGTTCAAAGCTAAGCTTGGCGCATCACACAGGCCTAGGGCGAGTGGTAGTGAAGGCAGAGTTGATCATCTGTAAGTGGTGCTTTATCAAAGAGAGTTCAGTGGAGATATCGATCATTCGCCTGTACAGTGGCATCAGTAGCCAATAGCCTCAGGCCTGCAGTGTGACTTCCAGGATTAGAAACCTAATTGACTAGAGTGCCTTTCTCACTTTTATTTAAACTTTAATCACTATCTTGAAACAACATTTAGAGAGAAATGATCACCTTTTGTTTTATTAATGCAGATACAATGAAAATAGTTTGGCAAAATTATTACAGCACAAAGACCAGCATGGAGTCAAGCAACCCCCTAATGAACCCATGAGAAGATTCTGAGAATGCAAGGAGCTTAAGAAACTAGACCAACATTGTACTGTATACCTCATTTCAGAGGCTCTTAAAGCCATCCAAATAAATCTGTGTGCTTCCTGAAATATGCAAAATTAGCAAAATAAACATGCTTTGACTCATTTTCCACCAGTTACACATATACAACAACTTCCTCATGCTAAACAGGCCTTCTCACATGGGTGTGTTTTCCTACATGGCTCATTTCTAGGTATAGTTCCATGTTTTAGATTTTGTTGACAGATGGAACATTCCAGATTTAAAGAGGCTTTATCTGGCAGGGATGTTGAGTGCCGTGCTCATGGAGTCATTGTGCAAGCACTGGACATTGTGAACTATGAAACATCACGTTACATGTGATATTTTCATTCTGAATTAAAGGAATGATGGTTAACCCAGGCTCAGGATGTTTGCATTTTAGTGATAGACTGATTAATTGGTTGTCAGATTAATCAGGCTGATTTTTAAGTTATCAGCATCAGACGATTATTTTTAAACAATCAGTACTGACGAGGCCTGTAACCAAAAATTGCACATTTACAGGCACATCTGCAGGCAGCCTATTCAGTGTGGCAGCAGTAGAATGATGTTAGAGCTCCCTGTAGTGTCAGTGTCACCACACAGATGAAGAAGACATGACTCATCTCAAGTCAACAAATATATTTATATTTTTTCAGATGCAAACACATGATATCAGCATTATGTGTCAGCCATCAGTCATACTGGCATCAGCCATTGAAAAACCCCTATACTGGGTGATCGTTAGTAAACTGTGTTGCAGACTGGTTAAAACAACCATTTTTCAGAAATGCTGTTCTGCTCGATTTCGTCAGGTTATCAGCCAGCTCCTAATTTAACGGCGAGGTTGTTGCTTTTGTCTGGAGACCAGGTCTAAACTTAGAGCTTGTTCTCTCCTGTGCTTGTTGTTTGCCACTCATATCCACTTCAATTGGAATTCTTTCCCCATCAGTGTCAAAGCTCCCCCTCCCCACCTACTCTTCTCTCACACACACGCTGTCAGTGTTGCTGTCTTTGCTTCAAACTTTCCCAGAGACTCTTTGATATGTTCCTTTGCAAGAAGGTGTAGCAATTTAAGGCTCGGAAAGTGTTCGTGCCGCAATGTGACGCATCCTTATTCTTCCGTGTCATGCCCCCATTTCTGAGCAAGCTGTAATTAGGAACTAAAGAGATGAAGATATGTTTGGAATCAGAATTATTGTCCAAGCATTTTGACACACAAGGAATTTGGTTTTGGCTGCTGATGTTATGGACAAAATACAGGTAATGTACATATAATTTACAGACAACACAATACAGTGGAACCTAAGTTTTCGCCATTAATCTGTTTTAATGTGCCTGATGATAGCTGAAATTAACTATAACTGAAGCAATTTTTTAAGAAATAATGTAAATCCAATTAATCTGTTCCAGACACTCCAAAATATTAACAAAAATACATTTTATATAAAATAACTATAGTTTTACATAAAGACAACAATGAAAAATGAATACAAAACACTAATGAAATGGATAAATGAACATTTAGCATCACTCTTACCTTTACTGAAGACTCTTCTTGGCATATGTTTTGTTTTGTAAACCCATTCTCGGGATTCTCGGCCGCTATTTGTTTTCACACCAGTTTTCAGGTAGTAGTGTTGTGTGCCATTGCTTTAGTGTGACGTGTTTTAGTTTGTTTTGAGCATTATCAGTGAGAATCAACAAGAAACAAAGGCCAGAATGAACAACAAATGCGTGGGTGGATGCTTTGTTTTTCACTAAATTAGCATAGAGTCATGTGGGCACACCGACAAAAACTGGACAAAATTTCCATGGAAAAAGTTGACGATAACCAAATTGTACAATAACCAGGGCAAACGATAACCAAGGTTCCACTGTGTAATGTACACAGCCCATATAATAAACACAGTTTACAGTACACAGAAGAAGTAATATATACAATGTGCCTATTATTTACAGAATACACAATACACAAGCAACCTACAGATTCAACTAGGGACATATGCTGTACTGATATATACATATCGGTGCAAGAACAGCAGTTTACAACATGTTTGGGAATGAATTATAGCATAGGATGAGAGTTATAACTATCAGGACAACATGAATAAGGCTTTTGACCTCAAACAAGCAAGAGAAGAACCATCATGGAGTTCCATGGAGCGGCTATATACCATTGTATATTGGTGGCGTCTCCAGGGACTGTGTAATATTTCACCAAGTCTTTATAAGCCTGTAATGTACAATGTTTAACAGAGCTAGTCTTTATATAAAGATTGAACATGTACATTGTTCTTAGTGAGTCAGTACCACAGAGTGCATGGAAGACAATTTACCATTTTGAACAAACAGTCCCTTCTTTGCTTTCTGAGAGATTGAGGTCATTGTTAATTGAAACCCAGACACATGTTAATTAGTGTGAGATTTTTTTCCCCTGGAATCTCCCTAATCACCACTGTTCTTCATTAAATCATGCTCATTTCAGCGCTGCGTGTTTGAGCTATGCACTTGAATAAAAAACTATTAAAAACAAGAGTTCTCTGTTTTGGAATGGACACCAAATTCAGCTAATGAGGTGAAAAATCACTCAACAAAGATTTATTAGCTTTATTTACATATTTCTTAGTTTTTTTAACAGATTTCAAAAGAAACTAAGTCAATTATTTAAATACTTTATTTGTTCCACTGTTATTTTTAAATCATTGGAATTTAATGAAAGTGCCAAATACAAAGCTTTATATGTTCTTCTAAAATAGTTTTGTACTTGTGGTATTCTGCTATCATAGGTTTTGGACAACTGACAGCTAATAAGGAACAAAGCGGCTTAGTTATAAAAATATAATTGATCTGACATGTGTATCAAACACCTGTTCTGCCAAACAGCATGGTTGCCATCTTTCATTGCAGTCAGGAACCAGAGCGCTGTCATGGTATATCTGATCTTTTACTGCACTAAAATCACAAACACTGAAGCTAAAGGCAGAATTGATCTACACCAGGATTCACCTCCCATCCCATGGAACAAATGAGCAAAACAGCAAGATTTGCCTCCACCTGACTGCCCTCTGTGCTCTGGAGATTGGCGATCAGACCTATTGTCCTATGCTTTGAGAGTTAGCCCCTTGTAGTGCTTTTCCTTTTTCCATATTAGCGCTTGAGAGAATAAGTGTTGGGGAGGGGTAGAGCATGGACCTCTGGGCTTTGTGCTGCTGGAGGCAAATGAAAGAAACTGTGAGAAGAAGGAGAAAGGAGGACTCGTTTCAAAGTGCTTGGTATTCTCGAAGGGACAGCCAAATGCATTGAAAGAGAGCTGAAATCTGTCATAAGACTGTGGAGGTGTGGAGGTTACAGGTTAATAACTGACTAGAGGGAGCAGAAAAGGGGAGAGATGCTCTTTTGTCATCTATAGCTGTGAGGTCCAGGAGAACATCGATGATCTTCACACTCATCTGGAATGAGTCTTGGATACAAGGATTTGTGTCAATTCATTACGCTGGGCTTTTGCTCTTATTGCGTATATTGATATTGACAACATGCATGGATCGATGGACAGATGGATGGATTGATACACATACATCGGTACAGATAAATAGATTGTTAATCCATGTATTTACACAGGCCCAATATAAAAATTACAGATGAACCATCTATAACGGACAGTCTGTAACTGTCCACTGTGGATGATAATTGCTGGAGTGAATGAAACAAGGCAGTGAGCAAAAACAAGCCCGAAGCCCAGTAGACCTCCAATCATCCGCGTAATCGAGTTGAACATGTGTGTGTGTTTTTCTCATCTCTAATGTAACTTCGCAGAAGGATCTAGGTCAAATGGTGTGTAATGTTAAGGGGGTCCATCTAAGACTGCCATCATCGTTAGTCCTCCCCCCATTCTGAAAGTGGGTTATCCTTCCCCCCATCCAAAGCTAGTTTTGCTCCCTGATCCATTTTGCCCCATTCAAGCATGGTTGCACATTTATGTCAAGCCAGGGCAAGCTTGGAACAGGCAAGTTCTGGCTTCTTGGGTCCATGTGGAAGATACTGGATGCTGAGAAAGCAGAGATTGCTGTCTTATTCATGTACAGTGGCTCACATCTCTGACTCCTAAACTGTGGCGGTAGAGACACGTGCCTATATCAAGTTGTAGGTCCAGGAGAATTCTTTGACTTTGAGGGATCTGAACATGCTTGACCTATGAGCTCCTCCAGTGCATCACCTCCATCATCTATCTCGGCTCCTCAAATCACGGGACCTAATGTGACGCAGACAAATGTCTAATGTGAGACACGATGAATGAATGTGAGCAAGGCTATGCTACTACATCAAACAGAGGTAGAGCATGGGCTTCCCAATTGATTCCATCTTTAATTAAGTTGATCTGTGGCAGCATATTCAATGAGGTGTGCCAATGTGCAGTGAAGTGGTGCTTCTGGAAATTTCCTTGAGCTTATCAAAAGGTACATATTAATCCTCTGCCACGTCTAAAACCCACTTTGCCTGCTCTTTCCTTTGGGAGGTGATAGTCCCATTTGAAATCTTAATCTTTTAAGAGACAAAGCAGCTGCTCCAACCTTTTCATGAGACAGCTGAGCGAACTGAACATCTCGTCTTGTCTCTCTTTGTCACCAAAGTAGTAATAGGACCCGCTCGTACAAGAAAGACATCCTTCATTTTTGCTCAGCTGCACAGCCAAAGGAGCGTCCATGGCTGAGGAACTGGCCATAATGGATGCTCACATGTCACGAAGAATGCTCCTACGGCCCCGAGCAGTGGCGGGGGTTGGGATTGCGTGGGCGCATGCATGCACGTCTTTATTCACTGACGCGTCAGTGGGATCCGTGCAATGACAGAGCGGCTACTGTGCTAGCCTCCGCCCGTCATTCCCTGGCTCACAAGGGGCAGCTTTGTGTGCACATCAGCCCCGGCATTGGCTTAACACAAAGACGGCGACAAGGCAATCCAGGGCCCAGGGCAGCAAGAGATGCTTACTCTCTGTGTCTTTTTCCTTTTGCCACTGACTCCTGGATTTGTTCAGGTCTAAGGGATAGAAGAAAGATGCAGTGGTGTATAGAGATGGGGGAGAGAAGGAGATAGAAAGGAAAAGGGAGGGGGAATGGCAGGATTGGTGATCCTGCCAAGTCGGTAGGCAGCATCCATCCTCGTCCTGGATTTAATATCCTAATGTGCTTTTGGAATCGCAGATCTAATAAGGGAAGAGAGGGAAAGAAATGGGGAGGGGGGGGGGGGCTTTTTCAGTAATGAAAACTGGCCAGAGATCTCTGAAGCAATGGGAGAGAGAGAGGGTAGGGAGGGGTGAGGCCTTCCATAAATTACCCAGCCCAGAGAGTGACACATGCATCTCCAAAGGCTATTAGAAATGCCAATAACTGAGCTCGTTTGTGTGGTAAAGATGCAGCAGTAGCAAGCAAAAGTACTCTGCTGGGTGAAAATCTCTACATTGAAGCACTGCTGACTTAGAGTCACGGTGTGCCCTTTTTGAAATCCCAAATTGCCAGCCTCAGCCTCACCCATGTGTACCCATCAGTTCAGAGTTCTGTTCTAGGAACAAAGTCACCCATTTAATACAAGCATATTCTTTCATGTAAGAAAGATGGAACGTTTCATATTTGTCTTGAACACTGTAGTGGAATTAAATGTACATTCATTATCCCACCCGCTTAATCCTTATCAGGGTCGCGGTTAGTCCCCTACCCCCTCACTGGGCACAGGGCAGGGCATTACACTATTCAACTAAGCCCAGGACAGGGCGCCAGTCCATCACTGGGTGTACACATATGCATGCACACACACACACGGACAATTTAGAGTACCCAATTCACCTGACCTCCATGTTTTTGGACTGTGGGAGGAAACCGGAGTCCCCGGAGGAAACCCACGCAGACACGGGGAGAACATGGAAACTCCGCTCAGATGTGGACTCGAACCCAAGACCTCAGCGCTGAGAGGCGAACGCGCTAACCACTAAGCCACCGTGCCTCCCTTAAATGTACATGGTGTCCTCAGATCATTTTACAGGAGCTCCTCTGTGATTACTTTTTGTCTGAATCCACCATGTCCGTGTTTTTCTCCCTCCAACTCTGAGAAATATATAGGCTGAATTCCACACTGGTTTTTGAGCTAACTCATCATCTTCTGTCCATCATTTTAGCCCTGTCCGGATAATTTTATGGGCAGATATTATCTCGCATTGAAAACTAAGATTTTTGGTTGCTCCTACTAGCCATATTTAGTCTCCTAGCATGCCAATCCACTTTCAAGCATCATAGAACAGAAATGCTTTTGAACATTTTATTTTCCTAGTATTTGCCAATTTTCCACTTCCAAATGTAGTAGTAGCCATTAACCCATCCCATCTACCAGGGTCTCTCCCCATCACTTAGCAATGTCCCTGACTCTAGGAGGGTGAAGACAAGTACAAGTGTCCTCTGATGTGTGTGATGCGGCCAGCGGACATTGTATTGTGAAAGTGATGGTTAGACAGCACCATCTAAGAAGCACGGCCATTTTTGCTGTGTCGGGCCCCAGCTCTCGATGATGAACCAGGTTTCGAATTCTTGATTTTCTGGTCATAGTGTCGTCGTCTTAGCCCATTAAGCCACTCAGGGCCACTTTTGGATGCTTTTGAAGAGCTACTCAACCATCTACCGTGCCACATGAGAATATTTGAATATTGTGAAGAACACCAGCAACCCGCCTGAATCACCTGAGTCACTCTGCCTCAGTGTTTGGCCTAGATAGAGAAACCTTGACTTCATGTTCTACCTGGGAAAGCATTATGCAGAGGAAGACTAAACTAAAATCATGATTCCTCAGACTTGACAGTGGCCTGGCTACAGTTCCTTCTGTATAACTAATTACCTCCTTACACGTTGTTAAACTATTAGAACTAAACAATTCTTAACAGTGATAACATAATTCAACAGACACAAGTCTTAAGGATGAAAAGAAGAGAAAATAAAGAAGTGAATAAATAATAATGAGCATGATCACGTGAACATATGCTGCAGAAATCCAGGTTTCTACAAAATACAACCCACTAGAAACTGTAGTCAGCTTAATGCCATCCAGACGCATGAGCTTCATCACTGCGGAGAAGTCTAAAATGTTTCATTACAAACCTCCCCCTGATAATCTAATCCAATCTGAATAGGACTTTGGTGTGAGAATTTCAATGGTGTTTTCTCATCTCGCATCCCTCATTTGCATTTACATTTACAGCATTTGGCAAACGCTTGCATCCAGAATGATTTACAGAAGTTCTTTGTTTTCTATTTTGTAAATTTGCACTTTTACTAGTGCAAATAGGCCAGAGACTTAAACATGGATGACCTGATGCTTTGTAGTGTTTTTCTTGTAATATTACACACTTGTGTCAATCTCAGGCAAATCTCTCTCTCTCTCTCTCTGAGTTTGATGTACTCATGGTCCTCACTCTTTGAGTATACTTGTCTGTGCTTGTAATTACCCAGCAGATCTCTTTGTTATTAAGCACTGAGGATGTGGTGTCAGTATGAATTAGGGATGAGACAGCCCTGAAGCTGATGGCTGCGCTCATTTTTGAAGATATAATCATCTTCGCTCATGGTTCCATCTCTATGCAATGCTACGCACCCCTTTACTTCCATACAGTTACATTTCAACAGCACTTCCTAGAACCTCAAAGCGCTTTGACATATGGGACAGACATTAAAGACTCTACTCAACCACCATCAATGGTCAGCATCCACCTGCATGATGTTATAGCAGCCAGTCTGCACCAGCACCCTCATAACACATTAGCTGTTAGACAGAGAGGTGAGGTGAGACTAAGCCAGTCTTTGAAGATGGAGATGATTAAGAGTAGACAGAACACTGGGTAGATGCCCACGGACATTTTTCTGACCTCAGGACCAAAACATGATGACATTTATAGCAAAGTGTTCCTGTTGATTACCGGCTTCTTGTTATGAAGTTTCAAAGGAAAGACTATGAGTACTTCAAGTGCTGCTTCCAGGACTTCTGTTGCATATAACAAGACGATTGTGTTGGATTCACAAAGGATCCCAGGCATGGATTCAAAACCCCAGAAAGGCTGATTTCCACAGTCTTCTCCATCTGTTTTTCCTCTTGCTCTCATTCACTCTGTTATCCTGACAAAACACTCAAGCTTGACAAACTTATCAGTCTGCTCTCCAAAAATAAATGACCTGAATGGACTGGCCACCGTCTTCTGGAGCTGCGAAGACTTTCTGCGAGGCAGAAAGATAGCTCCAGTGTACGGTGACAAAACGAGACAACAATGCATTTGAAAAGATGACAGAAGAAAGAAGTAGATAAGACAGTCAGGGGGGACGTGGGTAAATGTGCTTGTGGCACTGGGGTTTCATCAACCCTGGATCTCCACTTGAGGAAAAATTCAGAGTCAAGGCAGCAGAGAATGTAATAACTGCCACATACACTACCATTCAAAAGTTTGGGTTCCCAGATTTTTCCATGACGACACATATTTTTACTTCAAAAGAAATTTCCTTTCTTTCCTGCTTGGAGAAATTAATAAAATCCACAAGTGCTGCCGTACCAGATATTCCCTGGTAGAAGGATCAGGTAGGACAGCACAGTAAATCTGCCAGTGTTAAATCAACACTAATAGAGTTAAATTAACACCGAGGGTGTCAAAATGTAACACTCTCAGTGTCAATTTAACTCTAATAGTGTTGATTTAACACTGGCAGATTTACTGTGCAGTGTTACTGCTTTTTAGCTCAGTTTTGGTGTCTCCCACAGGGTTAGACAATGAAGCTGAAACACTTGTCATTTTAGTGTGGGAGGTTTCATGGCGAAATTGGACCAGTCTGGTGGCCAATCTTCATTAATGTCACATTGCACCAGTAAGAGCAGAGTGTGAAGGTTCAGTTAGCAGGTAAGAGCACAGTTATATAGTATATTACAATGCACACAACATTATGGTGACATACCAGAGTTCAAAAGAGGACAAATTGTTGGTGCACGTCTTGCTCATTAAACCTCATTAAACACTATTAAATATTAGGAGATATTAGTCCATGGGCAACCTCTTTAAACACTATTAAATATTAGATATTAGTCCATGGGCAACTTCATTAAACACTATTAAATATTAGGAGATATTAGTCCATGGGCAACCTCACTAAACAAAATTAAATATTAGGGGATATTAGTCCATGGGCAACTTCATTAAACACTATTAAATATTAGGAGATATTAGTCCATGGGCAACCTCACTAAACAATATTATTAAATATTAGGAGATATTAGTCCATGGGCAACTTCATTAAACACTATTAAATATTAGGAGATATTAGTCCATGGGCAACCTCATTAAATAATATTAAATATTAGAAGATATTAGTCCATGGGCAACCTAACTAAACAATATTAAATATTAGGAGATATTAGTCCATGGGCCACCTCACTAAACAATATTAAATATTAGGAGATATTAGTCCATAAACAACCTCACTAAACAATATTAAATATTAGGAGAT
>BRDA01027845.1:4005-17567 GCA_036984385.1 Crenuchus spilurus | reverse complement strand
CAAAAAAAAAAAAAAAACACCTCCCCCCCGACCCAAAATTTTGGTGAAAAAGGATGATCACCAATTTTTTTTTTTACTTGGCCTTTTGGTGGAAACTCAATTTTGACTTAATTGATCTGCTGGATTTGTGCTTTAAGTAGTAAAAAATTGAGCATTTATTTGGTAATCAATCTCTATCAGGTCATGAACCATTCAGGATCAGTACTAGCTGTTCTGTCTCAATATGAAAACTGGCTCTGTTTTCTATCTGAGCTGTAAGTCCAGAAAATAGGCAATGTCTTAGTGTATGTGCCTGTGTGTGGAGCCCTGCTCTTGAACCATGGGTGCCGTGCTAAGGTCACGAGACTGTAAATATACAGGCAAAGACCCGAACCCATAAATCTCTCTGAAGCAGAGCCTGCTGTCCTTACACATTGCCATTACAACACAACACAACATACACACTCTCTCTCTCTCTCTCTTTCTCTCTCTCTCACACTCGCTCTCTCAAAGATCAGAGCACAATACCATATCTCAGACCACAGCCCGTGGCCGACGCTTCGTTCAAACACTGTTTTACTTGTCCTCTCTTCACATAGAAATCAGTCATCCCTGAAGGGACACATGAGACGGAATGACTGAATGGACGGACAGGCGGACGCTCTCTGGTTTCTCTGGATTTCAGATAAAACCAGCAGATATTGAGTTACACACCGCCTTTTTTTCTTCCAGCCGTACAACCACAGGACCTTAGTCTTCCACCATTTTTTGTGAGGTGTGAAATTTATTATGCCACAGACGCAAGCTGCATTTTTTCCGTCCGCAGTGAAATTTTCGAAGGTGCTTCCAAGGCAGCCTTTTGTCCTTTTTAACATATTTATCTGTCAAGTTGCAAAAAAAAAAAAAACCCAAAAAAACCCAGAACGTCTTCAATTATTTCCCCTCGTTTTCTCAAGGGCACATGTGCTTGAATTGAATGCCTGGAAAACCATTTTGTCATAATTAATAATGCGCTTGGCTAGGCTTTGGCAGCCTCCACACCAAAGACATGTTTTGACAGTTCCAGCCTGATTGCAGGCTCTACTTTGCACATTTGCCAAAATCTATCATTACAGAAACACAGGTAATACTCAAAAAATAAATAAATTAAAAAAACAACAATGAAAAAAAAACAAATGCAATTTCCTAGAACACTGTCAGCTTAATTTATTTATGCCTTAATTTGGTAAAACAATACCTTTGATTCCATGCACTGGAATAATTGTAATTTTAATTGGTTTTCATTTTTAATTTAATTGGTTTCTTTTTTGTGCTCGATTTGACCACTTGTTTGGATTTGTTTTTTTAATAGTACGTTTTTATCTCTGTAAATGATTTGCATGCTTTCAATGTGCTTTGTTTTTAAACAATGACAAATCAGAATGCGGCATTTCTGTTCTAATATAAAAAAGCAGCTGCTTAACTGATCACCTACAGTTAAAATGACAAAAAATTAAGATCATTAAAGGCATAGGTTTCTATGTATGACTGGAGGAGCTTTAATGCCCACATCTTTTTATGTGTAAACACTCTGAGTCACTTTGTGGGACTATAGAAATGTTTCTGTTTTGTTGTTGTTTTTTTTTTTTTTTGCATTTGTCATTAAATCTGATTTTATTTTTTGGACTCTGCTTCATCTTTCAGTGTCTTCTACCATTAAAAAATATATATAATTTTTCAGTTGAGAAAAAAGGAGTGAATGGATTGTATATTACATCACAGTATTAGTGTCTCGCTGACTGCTGATGGCACACGGCTGCTTTATCTCAGATTTTCTCCCCCGTGTGTCCTGGATTCCTCGGGGGCTCAAAACACTGGTCAAAACACAGCATCTCTTCACAGAGACGCTGCTGTTGAGAATAAGGCAGGACCCCTGCTGCCCCCTACAGAATCAATGCCACTAGATCACCAACTGATAGGGTGTTGTGTGTTCATTTACACTACCCTTCTTAATGGAAATCTACCCTGCTTAGAAACATAAAAACCCAAACATATCAAACTGTCAATATAGCCTACACGAATACGCACACACACACATATATCCTTCATATCACTGTATAACTGTATAGCGCCCTACAACACTTATGGCCATTTAGAACATAAACACCCATCTCTTTAAAGACTGGACTGACTCTTAATGTTCTCATTAGAATTCATTGTATTCATACAATTAGCAAGGTCACCGATTTGTACTGACTGATGAGTAGAGGCGGAAAAGGAGAGTGACAGTAGAAAAGTAATTGCTCTGATAGTGCCTTGGACCTTTATTTTTAAGTCACCTCATAGGCTGAGTTAGGTCAATTTTTGAGGACATGAAGATCAGATAAAGCAAAATGATCTAATTTGTAGATGTAATGTGTAAATTAATATACAGTACAAATATAATATTTGTCAAATGTATTTGCTTCATTGTGTTTAGCCAACATTACATTTGCTAATTCAGAACTCATTGTATTGTGTATCTACATATGATCTTATTGTCTGGATGAACTACTGAATTATTATTTTGCTTTCAGGTTATACTGTACAGGTGCATTGTAATTATACATTTTATTGACGATGGTAGATAAGTATGCCACTGAAAAGTGAAATTAATATAAATTTGTGCAGTTTTTGGTGCTTCCATAGGCTTTGCTTGCAATTGTAGATTAAAATTTTGTTGTTGTTTTTTTGTTTCAGCAGGGCCTGGTGTCACGTTTAGATCTCCGGTCTGCTCCTGTCCTAGAAACAGAAGGTATGTACATCCAGCTCTGTGGCCATTGTGTTCAGGGAAATGAAACAGCACACAGTAGATCAATCCTCCCGCACACCTCTTCTGCCACTAAACCAAACCTCACTAACTGTGCAGCGTGCTCCATATCTCTTGTCCTCGTTTATTAGGAGGATTCTTTGCTTGCTGTTGCTGCACATTCTTCTTTCCGAGCTTCTGCTGAAAGAAGTCTGTATATGTTACAATCATATACATTTTTATTTTTCACAGTTTTGTTCACAATCAAACTCTTGCACTCCATATTAGCTATGTTTAATAGTATTTTAAATTTTATAGTGCATTAATGTAAGTAATTTTGTACTGTTTCTATAGGACCATTCTTTATGAACTGTTACATTTCAACAGTGACAGACTACAGTTCATATTATGGCACATGTCTCTGAGTACTGAAATACATTTGTTTCTATGCTCTGGGATTTAATGCTGCAATAATAATGCCTATTGATCCTTTTCTAAAATATTTTACAAATGAATATAATTTGTAATATTGTACAGCCAAGACATTAGTTGTACTCTGTTGTTTGACATGTGAATTTGGCTTCCTTAGTTTTCAATTGAAGCTATAAGGCTAATGTAGCTAACACGTAATGGAAACATATCCCACCAATTAGCATCATACCTAAATGTTTATACTTGCTTTATTGAAAATTATATAAAATGAATGTGTTACATGGTTTCTGAAACTATATGACCATGTTATCTATAAAAATAGCCATAGCTAAAAACAATAGCAGCAGCTATCTTGAAGTCTGAATTAGCTTTTTTACATTTAGCACAGAGCTAAAGAAGCAAACATGGTACAGCCAACATGTCTTGGCTGATACACTGCATTGATTATGCCTTGAACCTGTACCTTTATTTTGAAGTCGCCTTATCAGCTGAGTTAAATCCATGAGAAGAGAGATGTGTAAATGTGAATCTTTTTTTTTTTTACCAGACTGTCACTTTATTTTTATTTTATACTTTTATCATAAACATTCTGGGGTGTAGTGTCAAGAGTCAAGAAGGACTTCCCGTTGAATACATTGTGATAAGTGCTTTTTTCTCTGTGTGACAGAGCTGCGAGGCCATTTCTCAGGGTACGACCCTGTTGGAGGAGAGCTAGAGGAGGAGCTGCTTCCGCAAAGGAAAGACCCAGCAACGGTCACAGAACACCACAGCCTCGCTCCATGACAGGCCATACATCCGCACAGCACATGTACACACACACACACACACATGCTCCATCCCCGGCTCTCAGCACCACCATCTACTGAGCTGCATGAATCCATGATGGATGCCATCAATAGTGTAGGTCAAGCAGCGATCGATTCATTAGAAAAAAAAGCCCATGCGTCTGTGCTGTATATTGAATCTTGGGCCAAAAACGCTGCATCTGATTGGCTGTTTAGGCTTAGTCAGGTTGAGGGGCCTTATGATCAGAAGAAAACTAGGAATAGAGACAGATGGGCATCAAGACAACTTCTAGTGCTGAGGAAATTTATCACAGTTGTCTAATTATCATGCACTATGTTAGCTTTCCTGTTATTTACTATAGGCAGAATAAGGCCATTGCACAAAATTTGAGAGGAATGTTAGTTCTCTAACACGAACAAAATATACGTAATTATGATGGAAATTAAAAAAAATAATATTCCAAAAGCTAAAATGACTAAATACACAAAAGCTGCAAGATACAAGTTAGCATTATTCAACATAGTCATACACCAAAACAGAATGTATTTTTGTTCCTAATTTAAATAAAAAAATTTAAACTGTTATGTGTTTTATATTCATTACAAATAAAGTGACCTGTAGCCTTTTTTATTTAATGTTGATCAATATGGCTTACAGCTCCTGAAAATCAGAAATCCAGTATCTCAGATTATTAGAATATTTCATTTCGGGTTTGAGTAAAAAACTATTTAAACAGTATAAACACTGTGTTTCTCCAGATACAACTGCTGCGTTCCTTATAGAGACAGCATCAGAAGTGTCTTACCTGGGCTAAGGAGAAAAAGAACTGGACTGTTTCTCAGTCATAGTAAATTTTGTTTCTTTTGGAAATCAAGCTCCTAGAGTCTGTTGGAAGAGTGGAGAGGCACAGAATCCAATGCGTCTGAAGTCCAGTGTGAAGTTTATGCAGTCTGTGATAGTTTGGGGTGCCCTGATATCTGCTGGGGTGTTTGTTGTGTTTTATCAAGTCCAAAGTAAATGCAGCCATCTTTTAGGATATTTTAAAAGCACGTAATGCTTCTATCTGCTGACAAGCTTTATGGAGATGCTACTTTCCATCAGGACTTAGCACCTGTCCACAGTGCCAAAATGACTACCAAATGGTTTGCTGACAATAATGTTACTGTGCTTGACTGGCCAGGCCGTTCATGAATTAATCAATATTAACACAAAAAAAGGCCTGAAACATGTCACTTTTATGTGTAATGAATATAAAACATCTGAGTTTTAGTTTTTGAATTAAATTATGAAAAAAGAACTTAAATACTTTAAAACTTAGTTATTAATTTTTTTTATGTATGACTGTATATTGTCAACATCACACCAAAACCTTGTATCTATGTTTTTGTTATGTCAGCCGAACTTTACATTGTGTGAAAAAAATTAATGGTCAATGGACCAAAATAAACTGAAATATAAATCTCATAATCCAAAATTACTTGACATAAAAAGTTTCTACGTTACCTTACATTGAAAGTTAAGTTTTAGAGATACAAGGTTTTGTTCCAACAGCAACAATATACTGTACCACATAGGATTTACTAATTTCAACAATTTGTTTTTGCTCTTCATTTATATACAATATATATATATATATATATATATATATGTGTGTGTGTGTGTGTGTGTGTGTGTGTGTGTGTGTGTGTGATTAACTATATTAGCTTATGCATGCCTTTTTTAATGAGTTATCTTATTTATTACAAAGCACTTATTTACATTTACAATGTACTGCTAATAAGACACAAAAGCTGGCCAGTGCCTGTGTTTGTGAAGAAATAATTTAAAGAATATTGCAGAAAAAAAGATATAATTCATAAAGTTCAAAACAGTTTGAGCACACAAACACCCTCATTAGTAAGTGCAGGCTCAGCCTGGGTCATTTAAGCAGTGGACTGAAGAACAGAGAGTGTAGTGGAGTGGATCGGCACCCGGTGTGCCTTTGCAGTGCTGCAGATGCACAGCAAAGCCATTACAAGTGACCTATGACCCCGCCGCCACCCCGGGGTGAAATGGCGAGCCTGGTCTCGCTGGAGAAAGAAAAGAAGGGAGGAGAAGAGCAGAGAGGAGGAGTTAGTTAGTGACCCATTCTTCAGACGTGTCCCAAACTTGCAGACCCTTGCGGCTCCAGGGCTCTCCTGTGGCTATGCAGATGAGAGACGAGGCCTTAAAAATGAATTTTAATCACTCCAGGAATCTCCAATTACCGAGCTGCATCCCGCCGTGAATCTGTCTGCTTGAGACTTGTTCCAGAAATGACAAAGTAGCTTCAGTGAAGCCGCAGTTCACCCCAACCAGACAGCAGTGCTGCAGCCAGAGCTACACCAGTGTGCTCTTAAACTGTTAAAAGTCCCCTCTGTCCAGTCTCCACTGATCTACATGTTGCCCCACTTCTCACCAGGTCAGTGTGTCAGTTTGACATGATGCTAGCTTGCTTTCTGCACACACTTCTCATTAATTAGCATCAGACGTGTTCAGAGGCTGAGGGTGACCCTTGGTGGGTAAGTCTCGAGTCCAGTGATGGCCACTGGGATGCTCCATGTGCAATATTTCTCTCCTCCAAGGAGCTTCATTAGCATACAAAGACAAGCTACGCAGCAGTGTGTTTCTCAGAGGAAAATGGAAACCATCTTCAGTTGGTTTTGAAATGAAGGAGATCTCACATCATGCAGAAGAAGGAAATGGTTGACAAGTTTACAGTAATATATAGACAGATTTTAAAAGCAAGTCAAATGGAGTTTTTGATGAACATTTCAGGTTTTGATTAGATACTGCAAACATCGTGTTACATTCATTTTAAAATGTATTACTCTAATATAAAAATGAATACTCTGTATATATTCTATATCATATTCTATTACCAACTCATTAAAAGCACTATTGTATTTTATTTTATTTTTTAAAAGCGCAACAAAGTGCTTCACATTCAGACGTATATGCTATCGTAAAGTAAAAAGCATTCACTGCTACTAGTCTTCACTATGAATGGATGGTGCTGAAGTATGCAAATGCCCTCCCTTGCTAACAGAAAAAGAGGGAAAAATTCCTTTCTTACATGCAGCTTTGATATCAGCACAGTAGACCTGGGCTAATATTCAAATGTAAATATTAAACAAGTAGAAGCAGAGCCCCGTGCAAAGGGCCTTTTGTTCGGAGGCACTGAGAAAGCAGTCACCCTGAAACAATGAGCGGAATTAGCATGCAGCAGCCCTGGAGCGCCGGGCGGCGAGCGGTGACGAATGCTCCCCTCCTGCTGCGAGGGTCACCGCCGAAGATCCTTCTCAGACACTGGCAGCATGTCAGTCCCGCAGAGCCCGGCCCCATTCGGCTAGCCCCTGGACACAGAGAGGGCCCCATTAGCATGAAAAGAAGCCATCTTGGAGGAGAAAGAGGGAAGAGGAGGGCAGGAGGGAGGATGTGATTAATTTGAAGACTACCTGCCATTTGAAAGCAGAGAAGCCTCTGGAGAGCCGATGTGTGGGGACGGTGGTTAATAAAGCTACAATGGCTGCAGCTAACAGTTACTTTTTATAATTGATTAACCTATCAACTATTATTCATTTGCCCGTTTAATCAACAGCTTGCTATTATACAGTGTTCTCTCAAAGTGGTTGCTTAGTTTATGGATCGGTAGATGCCATATCATTCTGTACACTTTCTGTAGTGAATTGCAGGTGCTTAGAATGCCAATGCATATCATAACATTATAGAGCATTATAGAGTGTGTTATAGCTTTACAGGTTAGCTTTACATACACATTATACATTTGACTTAGCTATATGTAGTATTAGGTATGCCTCTATATATATGTGTGTGTGTGTGTGTGTGTCTAATTAATTTTGTCAACTAGTAATTACCCATCAGCCCATGGGAGTAGGTGATGGAGTGAGTGCCACCCACACTGTTATCATCCTCTAATCTTCTGGCCTGGGGAACCGCTTGACCACTAAAAACTCGACTCATAGGTATGAAGTCAAGATTGCGACATCTGATACAAGACGGAAAAAAGAATGATAAGATGAATTTGGAAGTGGGAATGAGTAAAGGAAAAAGAGAGATCACCTTGACCACAGCCAGAAAAGGAGCATGAGTTTGAATTTGACTCAATGTGACTTCTTTTTAAAATAAAAACGACTATACTATATTACTTTATAATTGTGGTAGCGATGCTGTGCCATCTAAAACAGTTCTGAGCAACTCTGAAAATATCCCAAGGACATATGAGGTAATGCGTTAAAATTGCCAAAAGGCTTTGAGGTGGCAGATGCAATGACACACACACACACTCTCAAACCTCCACCCACCAAGATAACCTGCGTAAACAAAGATGACAAGTTGAGATTAATGAACGTCCCGTGGAGAAACCACAATTTAATTGTCAGTCTTCGAGGTGGCTGAACTTTACCAGCATGTTCATAAAGGGTTCCCAGGGTTTTTAAGTGCTTCTAATTGATAATGACCAAAAAAAACTATAATAATAATTAGGAAAACATTGTGTGAAGGACGCGTGGCTCAGTAGTTTGTGGAAATGGGATTCGTAATGGTCTCCATATGAAAGGAAGAGTGAAAAATAAGAAACTATTGGCAGAAATTGAAAAGCATTCTGTAAGTTAAGGGAATGGCTCACTCCAGAAATTACAGTTAGACAATTTTTCTGTTGCGTCACATGTAGTTCATCCACAGCATGATTGGAATCCAAATTTAGCTTCTTTAGCTTAGAACTGGAGCTGCCAGGCTAACATAATAAGCACTAGAATGCAATAATAAATAGCCCAGAAACATTTTTTGACAGGTGTAATGTAGGTGAATACTGATTTCCATTGTTTGTTAGCAACATTAGCCTCACAGTTAATGTTCTAAAGTAAAGAAGCATTACTCCAAACACATCTTTGCTGATCAGCAATGTCTGTTGCAAGTATAAAAATATGTAAATATGATTTCATTAAAGTGCAAAAGTTATCTGTTGTCTGCCTTGAGAAAATGAAATTTGTGAGAGTATAGTGAGGAACTGCAGAGCTTTAAATGAGCCCGCTACCCTGACCTCTCCACACATACACAGCCCCAGACCTACACAAACATGTCCACTGTGTGAAGAAGGCTTTGCTTTTCTTTTCACATCTCCCACACATCTGTAGAGTCTCATATTTAGTGGGCCAGAGTGTGTGTTTGGAGGGCAGAGTGTGTTAGACACACAAATAACAAAAACGTGAAATACGACACAGAGGGAAAAAGGTCACCCAAATAGCCTTCATCATATCGATTGGAGTAATCAAGGTTTGTTATTGTGGCCGTGAAGGCTGCACTAAGCGCTGAAAATTTGTCCATGGAGCTGTCTTGATGTGCTTAGACAAACACCAAGCTCACCATATATCTCTCAACCGTTATCAACATTTCACTGAATTAAATGCACAAGGGCATGGAAGGTTAGAGCCTTGTACATTTCTGTCATTTTCTGGCTCATTCGTCCAATCTCTGGTTTAGTCCACCAGGCCAGAAAGCAACATATTTCTTTGCCAATTCTCCGAAGTTTTAATTGAAGTCCAAAGCAAGCTAAGCTGACAGAGCCCTTGCACTCTTGGCTTCGGAGCAGGAGCCCTTTTGGCACTTGGTGGCCCCTGCTAACGTTGGCTCAGTGGGAAAGAATGTCAGAGAGACATTGTAAATACACACCCAACCACCGACGTACACACTAAATTTGGTACTGTGCCAAACTCAGGGACCACCTGAGACATTTTTACACCAATTTATCCAGGCAGTATACATGCACTAGCCTGTAAAAAAGCAGGACACAACATTAAAATAAATCCATACAAAGTTAAATGTAAGAAGAGTCAAATCTGTGCCATGTAGATTAGAAGGATACAGTTAGAAGAACACAGGTTTGGTGTTCTTCTGATCTTCTCACTGCTCTCCAGTCATTGCATGGTCTTGCTAAATTCCAACAGCTGCTCACCAGATTTAATTGAATGAACTATTGATTAGCTGAAGCAGCTGTTGGATGGTGACTGTAACTACTGACTTTCTTCATAAGTCTTATCACAGTAGTCTATATGGGTTGTATCCTATTAAGCTCGATCTCTAGACTTATTATTGTCATTAAGTGTAAAAATAAAATGCTTATTTAATTATAAAAAGGAATACCAATATTATATATTATTACAATATTATATATATATAATCACAGCATTCTGATCACCCCTTGTTTGGGATGAACCTGGCCACAGTATATAACACCACATAACAGGGTTTGCTACATACCTAAATAAGTGAGCACACTAGTCATTTGTAACAGAGGGCAAAACGGTCATCATGGGCAAAGCAAGTAGTTTGACCGATGTTCAAAAGTGCGGGATAATCGGGTATCAGGAGAAGGGAGGTGGAATTAACCCAAATTTAACATGGCTACTATAAAAAAACAAAGTCTACAAGTCAGGAAATAAGTTGATGTCTTATAATTCACAGTACGCACTAAAGCTTGGATGAACAACCAATTACTCTTCTTAACTGGTTCATAACAGTGCAGCACCTACAGTGTGGAAACAGCAGCCCAGCCTTTTTTTTAAATGGCACCGGAGAACAACGGCTACAGTGTTTATAGCAGCGCAGCTTTAATAAGCCTGCCATAACTCACTCAGTGGCCTCCTGGCTGCGGAGCCATCGTCGCCGCTTTGAAGTGGAGGTTCAGGATGAAGTAGCACAAATGAGCTGGACGCAGGTAACTCCATCTACAGGTCAGAAGTAAACAGAAGCGCTTATGAAGGTCCTGCCAAGCCTTATTTGGCTATTAGTGGAGAACAGGCTAATACTGAGCTAGTGCATGAAAGAGCGGGCAGTGTTGGCAAGGGAAGCTGTGTGTGTGTGTTTGTGTGTCTGTGTGAAAATGTATAACTGCATTTAACAAGAGGTCATTGCTAGATGGACTGTTGGCACCTTTTATGACAAAAGTTTTTTTATGTCCAAAAGTTTTTCTCCACTAGCAAAAACTGATTTTATTTTGGCATGTATCATTAAATTTGTTATTAAACACTATGAATGCTATATGGGCCCACATTTTATTTTCTCTAGTTTGAAACAATTTTTAATAGTTATTCTATTATATTCTATTATTATATTAACCCTTCAGTCTGTTAATTTGAGATATTTCTCTTAAATGTCCCTTAGTTAAATGTCTTTCCCTTACTAAAATGTCCCTTAGTTAAATGTCTTTCTCTTACTAAAATGTCCCTTAGTTAAATGTCTTTCTCTTACTTAAATGTCCCTTAGTTGAATGTCTTTCTCTTACTAAAATGTCCCTTAAATGTCTTTCTCTTACTTAAATGTCCCTTAGTTGAATGTCTTTCTCTTACTAAAATGTCCCTTAAATGTCTTTCTCTTACTAAAATGTCCCTTAGTTAAATGTCTTTCTCTTACTAAAATATCCCTTAGTTGAATGTCCTTCACTTACTTAAATGTCTCTTAGTTAAATGTCTTTCTCTTACTAAAATGTCCCTTAAATGTCTTTCTCTTACTAAAATATCCCTTAGTTGAATGTCTTTCTCTTACTAAAATGTCTTTGTCTTACTAAAATGTCCCTTAAATGTCTTTCTCTTAATAAAATGTCCCTTAGTTAAATGTTTCTCTTACTAAAATGTCCCTTAGTTAAATGCCTTTCTCTTACTAAAATGTCCCTTAGTTAAACATTTACTAAAATGTCCCTTAGTTAAATGTTTCTCTTACTAAAATGTCCCTTTTCCCCTTTTTAAATAATGCCTCTTAGTTAAAGTCCCTTGTCATTTTTGTGTCCTTTTTGACAGTCAATAGTCTTCCTGTTTAGTGGAGATGGATTGTTATCAATCTGATACCGTCTAACATCCCAATACAAATACCCACACTTTTTGTATTTGGATAAATAAAACCAGAGAATGTGGACTCCCAGTTTTGAATTTCCCCACTGTGGGACTAATAAAGAATAGTCATATCTAAGATGTACTGTAGGAGTCTATGGTGCAACTGAAAGTCTGTATCTCCATACATTTAAGCAAACTATTTTACACAAACTTTCAACATAAGCTTTATGATGGACCTTACACTCTAACTTATGATCCACCTTACATTCAGCTGGTGAAACTGGCTTCTGATATGCATTGTGGGGAGCTAAAGCTCAATTAAACCTCCAAACAACAGCAAAGAGGGAAAAAAAGAAACAGAGTTAGCATGTGATTAGCGCTAGTGTTGGCACCATGGTACTGACACATTGAGAAAAGTGCTATAAGGTGGGCAGGTGAAGACAGCTCAAGCAGGCAAAAGCAGTATCATTGGATTTAGAGTGGCACCAAGCGTGACAATATTGATGTTTGCACACTTCCATCGACCTGCTGTGACATGCCAAGCACCACAATTACCCATTCATTTATTCCAGCAGCAAGTGCACAAGCCACATGTTAGCAGGCACAGCTAAAACGCAGATTTAAGGTGTTTTATGCACTTTTTTTCTCACTGAGATGCTGTCTTTGCTTGTGCTGTATTAAGAGCATACTTGCTAATGATTTTTGTGTGTGCGTATGTGTGTGCATGTGAGGAAAGGGTGCTGGATGAAGTGTGTGTATGCACTTTTCTCCTGCTGTGCTGTGAAGCAGGTCGCAAAAAACAGGAAGTTAGTGTGTCCTCACCGCTGACACCACACACGACAGGTCCGCTTGCAGTTATAACACGTGCCTGACTCCTTCACCCCATCAAGCCACACACACACAGCACAGGTATGGAAGCTAATCTATTATTCTCAAACCATTTCTTCTCTGTGTAATCTGCTGAAATGCTTAATGTGCTATGCCCCATGCTGCTGAAACAATCTGACCCACTGAGACATGGACTCTTCAAGACCTCTAAAGGTGTCCAGTGGTATCTGGCATGAAGGTGTTCCTTTATGTCCTGTAAGTAGTGTGGTGGAGCTGCTGCAGATCAGACATGCTATTCCATACTAAGTATTCTGCAGTATTAAAATATGTGAGATACATACTGTCATGGCCGAAAGTTTTGGCACCCCTGAATTTTTTCCAGAAAATGAAGTATTTCTCCCAGAAAGTTATTGCAATTATACGTTTTGTTATACACATGTTTATTTCCTTTGTGTGTATTGGAACAACACAAAAAAACAGAGGTAAAAAGGCAAATTTGACATAATTTCACACAAAACTCCAAAAATGGGCCGGACAAAATTATTGGCACCTTCAACTTAATATTTGGTTGCACACCCTTTGGAAAAATAACTGAAATCAATCGCTTCCTATAACCATCAAGAAGCTTCTTACATCTCTCAACTGGAATTTTGGACCACTCTTCTTTTGCAAACTGCTCCAAGTCTCTCATATTTGAAGGGTGCCTTCTCCCAACAGCAATTTTAAGATCTCTCCACAGGTGTTCAATGGGATTTAGATCCGGACTCATTGCTGGCCACTTTAGAACTCTCCAGCGCTTTGTTTCCATCCATTTCTGGGTGCTTTTTGAAGTATGTTTGGGGTCATTGTCCTGCTGGAAGACCCATGACCTAGGACGCAAACCCAGCTTTCTGACACTGGGCCCT